>JAWPHD010004158.1:92500-195522 GCA_037043455.1 Cyrtodaria siliqua | reverse complement strand
TGCGGCTCACCAAACCTCATTCTTACTCGAATGTTATCCCACAAATCGGCACACTGTAAATAAAAGGAATACCAGCCAGGTTATATTACATGTTCAATATTCAATGTAAACAGAGTACGAAAGGAGAAATTGGGAAATTCACGAACCCGTTAAATGCAAACAATAATGCAGTCTCGGTTCGCTACTGTTCATGAACGGTAGTAAATACTCTTGATACCGGAACCTTCCTTACTAAATGCATAGGTTTATTAACGGGTTCTTAAAATACTCGTGTCGAAAAATGCGTAAATTAAATTAGGGATTGGTAAATCTTAATTCGGCTCTCCAGTTTTGGGGTTTGGCTTGGCTTGTTAAACCGTTTATTTTGTGTCTATAGAGTTTGAATTCTCAAAATATGCAAGGTATGTATTATTTACCTCTTCGTCAGTAGGTTTAGAAACGGTTATATGTTGTACATTTTGGCTCTTGTTGGCGGGATAGCTACTTTAAAGAAAGCATTACAGTATACACAAAATGTGCTTGGATTTAGTCATTTGAAAGGATGAAACATGTCAATATTACAGTGCACCATGTCAATATTACAGTAAAAAAGACAGAGAAAGCCGGAGCAAACTATTGGTTTCTTTTTTGTACCTTTTAACTGTTTCACAGCCACAGTAGTCATCCGTTAAGTTCCCTTGGATTGTTTGCTGTCCTCAAGTGTGTCAATATCATTGCCTGTCAATGCCTAAAACAATTATATTTGATTTTGTGTAGGCGAATCAATACTTGCATATGTCTCTTCTATTTGGACACTTTATCCACTGAGCTATGTAGTCTGTATAGCAGTGTCAGTGATAATTAGAATCGACTGGTTTAACAAGTTAACCTATGTTTGTTTGTCTGTATTGATTATAAAAACTTGGTCGGTACACCTGTAGTAATATCTTAAGACAACATGGAATTAAGCGGACGTCACTAGATCTGCGCCATGTTGTTACTATTTACTAGAAGCAAATTTGTGAACGTCACAACAAATCAGGTTGCAGTTGACTGTTGTATTTGAATGAAATGCGACGTTTACATCTACTTTTGCAGTATTGTTACCAAATTAGAATACGGAATACATGAAAACACGATTTCTGTTATCATATAGATATAAAAACGAACAGAAAAAGCAGCATCAAGGACGACAGTCCACGACAAACACACACAGAAACAAATATATGAAGCTCTTCTAAAAAGGTTTCTTCTATGAAAGCATCAGGATACTGTAGACGTATTTGCATTCATTAATTCATCACAGTAATTGAATACATTTTTATTATTAAAAGTGGATATAAAAGTCGAACAGGAAATTCAACAATTAAGGACCACAGTCAACCACAATCATGCACAGACTCGTTTCTCAAAGCGCTAGTAGACCCTTAGGTTTGCTTATAGCTAAATATAAAAGTATGGGCGGTATGCCCTATGATAAAAAACTGTATGATTCTCTTGTCTGGTCTTTTATTTCAAATGGAACTGCTATATGGGGAAATAAATCGTTCTCTTGTATAAATGCTATACAACACAGAGTTCCTAGTGAATCATTATAGATGATGGTTTAATGCATGTTAATGCGTGTTCTATATTCCGAATATTCTATAATTACAACTATCGGGGAAAATTCACAATTACAATCCATACCAATAATGTAAATATAATCCAAACATACACGTTTTAAAACATTAGGCAGCACTCTAAAAACAGTTGGAGGTTTCCGATTTCATCCACCTCGATACCTGTGTGTAAATTGAAAAATGGACAGAACATGCATATGTTCACAGTTACATGTTGAGACAATGTAATAACTCTAGACCTCGTATTGTTTGACTGGTATAATGCAGTATTTGCGTTAGATTTAACTAGTTACATCGGCGACTTTACCGGGTTAGAGTAGTGTATAATTCGTTTTAGTTAAATACAAGTTTGATCACAATGTCTGGCGTTATTTTTAGGTAGACGTCATCTGTCCAAGCATAGTGGCGAACTCTAAATTGGCGAAGCACTCAACATGCAGTGTGTTGCATACTGATGAAGTCATAACCTTTTTTGATAAACATTTAAACAAGTTTAATAAAGAGTGTATGAACGTGATCACCTTTAGTCAAAATACGTCATATCAGCTTATCCTTGTTTGATTAATGTTAGTAAAATATTAAACGTTTTATAACGCGATACAAACCTTTAAATCAAAATATTGTGGATTCTGTGGTTGAGTAACGTTCAAGTCAAATGATTGTGGATGACTTAGCAAGCAAAGTTGAGTTTGCTACGGTACTAACCTTTAATTCATAGGATGCATACAATTGGCTCATTTTCTATTCTTCTACGAGGGTCATTCAATAAGTTCTGTCACTAACGCGTTTTAACAATTCTGCGCTCGTTGTGAGTGTTGATTTTGGTAGCAAATGAAAGAAGGTTTCAATACCATTCCATTGATGGTAAAATGAATGCTGTATCTTTTGTGTGACGAAAGTTATGGAACATTTAATACACATCACTTATACATACTGAGGCATTTTCGTCCTGAGTTTTTTTCAGGTATGTTAATTGTTATTTTGTAAATGCCTGTTTCTCTGTAAGAAACTGTCGAAGACCTTTGACATTTCTTATACATTACCAGTTATATCTGTGCATTACAAGATTCAGAATTTATGCATGGTAGATGAAAAAGGCATTGTCATTTTAAGCTAACGTGTAAAATTAATTTAATGATAAATGGACATTAAATGGAAGGGCAGTATATGAAATAGCGTTTTTAGATGATCAATATTTTCATAAACATTGTACAAAATTCTACAATTATGTGTTGAATATGAAATTTAAACACTGAAGGACTAGGATTTGTAAAAAGATATGAAAACATATTAATACAATGAGCATAATTACGACATTTAAAAGATATTATAACATTTCTGTAAACAAAATGAGGAAAATCAGTGTTATTTCTGCTAAAATTAAGGGATATGCATTCACTCATATCTGGTTTGCAGCAAGACCTTTCCGAATTCTCGACAATCATTTTCATGGATTATGGGCGAATAACAACAGATGGCTTACAAGACAATTTAAAAGCATAGAATTATTCAAATAATTTTTACAACGTTTTGTAACAAGGACATTTTTAGAGATGCCAGTATCAAAAAGGTCTGGTAGGGGGAGGTAATTCAGGGGTATAAACAACCGGAAATGTTTCATTTTTGTTGTGGAATTTAAGAGAGCGAACCCAGTAGTACTATAAATACACTACTTTATCTCAGTGTAATATCCAGTTCAAAGGATATATGCCTAGTGACAGAACTTTTTGAAGCACCCTCGTATCTTCAAATCAGACGTCTAAGGATTCGTGGCTTAGTTGTGAGACCACTTACATTTAAATCAATTTGTTTGAGATCCAGTAGTTACCTTTATATATAAATATTGTATATTTGTTTATTTATAGGTTATATTTATAGCACTGGAATGTAAACATAATATATTGTAGAGCATAAGGCAAAACCAGACGGAGGTGTGTAAACGTAAGCCCGCATTACCTTCAATAATTAAAGTAAGATGCTTGTAGATTCCGAAGCTCAGGTGTAAGAGACGTTTGTATGATTTGTTTAAGCTTCTTTATTTTAAATCAAAACATTTTGAATTATTTAGTAGAGCGCTTACCTTCGACGCAGATGGTTATTTTGGGGTTCCTGGTTTTATTTGTTACAGCGCTAGCTAACATTTAATCGACACATCGAGGAAACTACGCCTACATTGAAATCAATATATTGTTAATTCCGTTGCTTAACTGGAAAAGTGCTTATGATATCAGACCCGAATTATGAGAATTCAGAGACAACATAGGAAACATGCTCGTGTGTTTATTGTTAATACCAATACCTAGGCTGGCAAAAACGAATGCATGCTCAAAGCGGAATAGAGACTAGTTTTTTTCTATTATTCCACTCACAGATATAATACCTTTCAGGAACTCGCATGCTTTGAACAAGCCTTGTTTTGATCAAGCCTCAGTTTTATATATATAATTAGAAATGGATTGACAATTGACGGAAGACAGGTATTCACATTTGTGTTCAAATTAAAGGCGAATTTGGTGATGCCTTCTCTAAATTCTGTTTTATCTCTGTTTTGTCTCATATCAATAAGATACAACTTTTTTTTGATCATTGTGGAAAACGTGTAGAATGTCTGTCTAATTTGGGCGATGAAGTCAGGATATTGGCGAGATTGTATACATATATACTCGATTTAAGCTAACCAGTAGGCCATTTCTTACTGTCCGTTCAGAGTGATAACCCTGTCTGTATCACTCTTCGAGTTATGTATTGCCCTTTTCATTGAACATTTAATTTGCTAATCTGATTTGGTTTGTTGTGAAGTGTGGACCTACGGTGCCGCTGCATTTAATTGATGTGTTTTCTGTAGGACCATTTACTCCTTTTAAAGACAACACTTGATGTAAACAAGTCTTCTTCTGTTAATTTCTAGGTAGACCATCAGCGGTATATGTCTGCTCAAGCAACGCTGTCATCCGCTTCGTCGATAGTTATGTGATTATTATGTATATCATGTTTCTTTACTGAAATGTCACCAGTCTGTAAGAAGGATATATCTGTGTTCGTTAGTTTTTAGAACGTAATACATATGTGTTTTTGTTGCTGTTGTGAATGCTTGTTTAATTGACGGTGTTCTGTGAATGCTAAAGTCCCTGTTCGACTTTGACATGTAAGTATTCACAAATAAACTTGATATATGGTATGAAATCAAAGTGTTGGCGTCCACGTATCTTTAAGCATCAGAGGAATATGTGATAACCCTCATATATCTTGTCTCTAATGGATAAAACGCATTATATGTAGAATAGTGGTAAAACGTATACATAAAAATATAAATGTAAACGATCGTAATGCGGTTCTGTTTGAAATGAAACTCAACACGTGCATTAATTTGCGTAGCAATTTACATTAGGTTTATTTGTTTTTATTTTTCTGTTGAAAATGTTAATGTCCAGTAAATCGAACTTCACGCTGGGCTTGTGTTGTAAAGTCATAAACATTAATTCAGATGAGTATCATATTGCTAACAGACTTATTTATTATTGAATAATAGGGTGGGAGTGAGGGGCATGCCATTTATGAAGTGTCAGAAAACATCACGATGTTGATAATAGCTTATTATATTTGCAATTAAGTGGTTCAGATTACATTAAACAATTGTTCATGTCAGAACAGTACTTTAATTTATTTCAGTAATGAAACTGTCAGTGTTATTAGAAACTAGATAAAAAATGAGTATTCCTACTCATTTGGGAGTTAACCTTATTTTGTTAATGTTAGATTATTATTTTTGTCGAATAGAACATTCACGTGTGGTCCCACGTAAATCATTTTTTTATCCTACATACACTGATAATATACCGATAATCTCTATTAGATTATGTAGACGCTCGTTTACGTTATAAGACATATGAGCATTAAATTGTTGAGGATCAAATCCCTTCAAAAACAGCGTATTACGTAGAAATTCCTTGTGCGTCAGAATTGCCACTACTTAGAACGTTGCCTGACGGCACCGTCCAAAAAGGTGTAAATAAAGAAACCCCACTCGATTCTCTAACAAACAAGACAGCACTAACAGGCAATACAGATATAACACATACTAGATGATCATGTATATATGAATATAATAAAATCAAAAGCCTAGAAAGCCTGAATGCAAGTACGGATTAGCCCATAAATATTCTGTATGTTGTTATTGGCCCCATTGTTCGTGGCAACTGATCAAAGTGTGAAACGTGTGTAACACAATTGGAAAGTTCGCATAATAAGGCATGTGGCAAGGGCGGTAGGGATATTATTCCTGTTTTATTAAAAATGTTCAAATAATTGGGCATATTTTTAAATGAAATGTAACGTCTAAGAAATATCCGTTGTAATAATAGATTCCAGTTAAATGGTGACTGTTAGTTGTAATTAAGTGTATGCCAGTATATCTATTAGATTTATTCTGAGATACTCATCCCGCGCATTGTTGTGTTTCATACTGTAAAAAAGAGAGAGTGGGAATAGTGGTGGTGGTTGGTAGGCATAATACAAGTACACCATTCGAAACTTTATTATCATATCTTGTTGGATCACTGAATTTCGTCGGTAAAAAGGCTGGAAGGTTATGTATACATTATATCTCGTTGGACTATATTCGTTTTTATAAGTATGGTTAGAGACGTTCAGCAACATTAACAATGTCTACCAATTTCAAATGGACAGACGTTTACACGAGTACTTAAGATCTGGTGTAGTATTAATATCAGTATTTAAAGATTAAATGAATCACATTGATGTAGGTGTTACCTTTGTAATGTAAGACACCATCTATTGTTGAGCATATATGTATTATAAGAAATACATATATTGAAAAATAAAGATAAATAAATAATATTTGGTTTAGTATGAACTATTTTGCAATGAGACTGCACAATTGTATTAGGAGATTCTGCTCCTAAAGTAGCAGACGCTAAAACAATTCGAGACTAAACCGTAGAAAGGTACGACCAGGTAAGATTGAAAACACACATTAAACGGTACTATTCTTATTAGGATTTGGGTATGACATCATCATATGGTCCATACTATATCGTGTCCGCACACTATTAAAGAGGAAATCATAGTGACCAACTGCCAATTGGTCAACCATTAAAAGAAATATAAAAAGATCGGACAGGGAAAGTAGAATTTAGTGTTAGGATCATAGCCTCTATGATATACGTTTCAACAAGTTTAATAAAGATTGTATGAAATGGGGTAAGACCAAGGATGTTACGACGTTTGTAAATCAGGTAATCAAAGAAAAATGAGAAATAAATTGTCCTATAGAAATCACAGCACCCAAGCGCAATGGCACCGTAGATCCGCACTGTACCAACATTAACTATACATGAAAAGGACAATACACAACACAAAGAGTGGTGAAGATAGGTTAACCTACTTTGTACACAACATCGCTATTATCCTGCCTTCAGCGCTCAAATTGACAAAACAGTGCAAAATAAAAGAACATTCCATCTAAAAGAAATCTCTAACAATAAAGTCCACTACCAGAGATATTAGGAAACGATAAACGTATATCTTACTGCAAAAATATATTTAAAACAAAATCGTAAATATAATTTATTTTTTTTAAATTCATTTTGGCGTTTAGACTTGCGGGTCACGGCCTTCTAGTGTTTCATATTTGTATTTGTTTTTAATTTCGAGGCCGATATTACTTAGGAATTGTCTGTGTAGTTAACATAGAAGTATTACTTGTCCTGCGTTATGTTGTTGTTGATTTCTTCAACACGTGCATCAGTTGTTGTATTATAAGTTTATCTAATTTTCCATCAATCATGTTAACGAATAATAATCGTTATAAAGTAAAACCTTGTCTACATCGCTGAGTAGATTTGATCAGCAACAACGTAGATGTATATCTACAGGTACTGTACTCTGATAAAGTTAACGTTTTACACTATCATCATGCAGCCGATGAATATATATCAATTGCTGCATTTATATCTAGTTTGTAAACACGGAGGTAATGGAGAATACGTTACGCATGTACCTAATCAGCAATATTAGGTTCTAGCTCGTTTAATGATAAACAAATGGGCGGCACTTTATCATACTCTAACTTCCAATAAATGGAATTTAGAATACCGACAGGGTCACTAAGTACACCATACTACAAAATTGTGGATTGTCACAGTTGATCATTTTAAAACGTTGATGGGCTACGCTTAAATGGGCTGTTTAAATAAACCATCTCGCTGAAACCAGACTCTTGTGAGCCATTACTCGGTACAAATTAACGAGGACGACAACGATATGCGCATCTCTACTTGATAATGATGCTTCGCTTTGAGTTTGATGAAAATCCATGCAAGGGTTAGTGAGAAATAGCGTGGATAAGAATTTATTATGAAAACATTCAAAGGGCCAGAGAACTCTGGTAAACATAAACTAATTGCAACGCGACAATGCGCATCTCCGCATGATAGTGATGGTTCCCATGAGGTTTAATAACGCGGACAAGAATTTATTATCAAAATACTCAAAGCCCCGCAACACCGCTAAAAAGAATCCAATTGTGACGCGACAATGATATGCTCATCCACTTGAAACTGATGCTCCGCAAGAAGTTTGATACAATTTAAGCAAGGAACCCCCAGCGGTCTTTTTTGCCACTGACCGTTCCAAGGCGGTAGCCCTATTGTCAACCATTTTATGTTTGTGATGTCTTATTTGGCCTTTTATTCATCTTTAAATTTATTCTTTGTTTCTGTGTGAGTTTGTGGTTGACTGTCGTCCTTGAATGCTGCTTTTTCTGTTCGATTTTTATATCTATATCTCTATATCACTTAACCTCAGTAATGATATACTAAAGGAAAAACGAAACGTATTATATGTTGCACACTTAAATACATGTAATATTCCAGAGAAATCCCAAGATTTTTTTGAAAACAAAAAGGGGATTGCAGCTTGTTAAAGAAAGGACAAAACTATGATGTTGTCGACTTGAAAATCACAGTACACTTTGTAACTAGAAATTCATAAATGTTAAAAGTCCTCTTCGAAAGTAAGAGCTAGTTCAGTAATGTATTTAATGTAAAGAGATTGCAAAATGTTACATCCTAAGTTTGCTCACATGCTTGAGCCAAATTGAAACTTTGAATGGATACCATTTCGTGTATTATGCTTTGTTTTATTATTTTCTCCGAATGACAGTTCTAACGTAGCCATGTACCAGTCGATTAACAGCAGCATATTATACATAAAGTATATAGTGAAAATTCCCGAGTTGCGTTTCTTTTTTCCTTTATTATATAATTTTTTTTTAACGAAAGCGTCAATGGAATTAAATTGTAATACAATGAACTATTATATTATATGACAATGGACACAAACAGTAATCTTGTTTAACAGTTTCCTTTTCCGAGAGCTTTTGTTTTTAAGTGTGGCAAAACGCTGATTGAAAACATGTTATTTTGATGTAAACGACAACTGATGTGGTATTGTTAAAAAGTTACACATCACTATACAAACATATTACCCGCAAACATTGTAATGTGTAAAACGTGCATAATCAATAAAGTGCTTTTTTGCTATAATAAAAAACAAAACGCAGCAACGTAATTTATTTCACAGACTTGGAGACAAATACTCGGTGAGTTACTGTTTCGCAAAGTATAGGTTAAGTCAACATAATAGTGTCGTGCATTTACATAATGTTTGCATTATTCAAATTTGTAATCAATTGTGCAAGTTAGTTGAAATACTGAAACATACAGTGGGGTTTATCAACCTGTTTGTGTTGGCGATGGCACTTGCCTTGCTTCTTTTTAACATTGTAATTGATGTTTATTTGATTGACTGTGTTCTGTGAAAGCTACATTTCCTATTCGAATTCCATGCCTATTTGTATATATATTTCATATACACCTGAGTGTACCACCTTCAATAATAACTTCTGTTCCATTTCTTTTACGACCGAGTGAGTGTTTGTATTCATGTAAATTAGTGTTAGTCTTAAAACTGTCTTAAAACTGGAAGCGAATAATATTCATGACTCATAGAGGTATGTGACGTCATACCGTTCAAACAATGCTGTCATTGCCCTTTCTTCCATTTGACTGAATTTAGTTTATAACAGTCATACAATTTTACGAACATAATCTGTATACTATATTCGCTATGTCAAATACAGCATGTGTCGTTTCTTATTAAGTTCATGATATATTTTGAGGAATTATTTCAAAACTGATACTCATTTTTCAACGCACTTACCATATTTAACAGTAAATATGCAAGTTAGTGTAGCATTATGTTTCCTTTAGATCAGACTACACCAATTACCAACCAATCAGCGGGCAGGGAAACAGTTCCAGGGTAAATTCGGAGCTATTACACAGAATGTCTCTTAATTTTGATTGGTTGTCAAGGTAAACAGACCAAAAAATCTTGCTAAAAAATTAAAATTCAACTTTTGAAGAGTACTTATAAAGGTTAAATCATACATTTGTGCAATGTATTCATAATGTGTTGCATAATCAAAGAAAGAAGTATATTTTACATTTTCCACCAAGTAGGTGGGTCAGCACCATCCGACCCAAACAGCTTTTTCAAAACATACTCAACGTATGGCTTTTGTATGTTTTTTTGATAAAACTAAGATAGGTCTTTCAAAACAAGTAATACAAAATATAGCTTCCTATATTAGGGAACTCAGTACAGAGCTTAGAGCTATAAGGTAGGCCTATGGAAAATGAATTGGTGTAGTATGACCTAAAGATAGATTCTACAGTGAAAGTAGACATACTTTTTTTCTAACAAAATGATTTGAAAGTGTGTGAAATGTTGAAATATGGTGTATTTTGACTTTTCTTATAACTCTTTTCATGGTTTTTAAATATTTGAAAGTTTTATTATGCTACATAGGTTATTTATATTCCTTTATTGAGGGTAGTGGACACGACATTAGCCATACCTGACACCTGGAATATAAAATTGGCCTGTAATGCACATGTTTGACTAGTTAAAGGTATATCTAGTAAGTTTTATTCATTTCCGAGGGCTTTGC
The DNA here is from genome assembly GCA_037043455.1 of Cyrtodaria siliqua. Taxonomy (NCBI): domain Eukaryota; kingdom Metazoa; phylum Mollusca; class Bivalvia; order Adapedonta; family Hiatellidae; genus Cyrtodaria; species Cyrtodaria siliqua. Next base: position 184,887 of record JAWPHD010004158.1, on the reverse strand, counting down.
ATACATTGTTTGGCAAAAATGTCAGAAAGCGACAATCTACATCTGTCCGAAAAGATGTCGAAAAGCCGCTTTTGTCCGTTTTGAAAAAGATGTTGAGGTAAACTCTGACTTTGAGTGCATCGCTTCTATACGGTTAGTGTCGATATGCAAATTAATACATTTTACAAATTAAATTATTTAGTTGGCAAAACATATGACGTTTGTATGTTTTTCAAAAAAAAATTTCCAACCCACCCTCTTCATTTTAATGAATTTTCATGGATCTGTACTTTAAACAGTGTTTATTGGCCGCATGGTTACTTGAAAATGACCTGTAAAGATAGTATAAACAATATCTAATGAAAAAATATAATAAACAGTACATTAACAGGCAATCTTGTGTAATTAGAATATTATAAAACATGGCATGGCCCTAAAAATGGAGTTGGGGAGGATAGTCTCAGAATTATTTTTTGTCATTTCTAAATTGAAAAGTTGCATTTTCTTGATGGTTTCACATATAGAACCTGCTGAATAATGTTAATTAATTCATTTGAAGGCAGATTTTGAATACATACAAAAACAGTGGCGTTTTATGTTAAAATCTGCTATTTCGACCCCTGAAAATCACAATTATCATTTTTGAGTAGATATTATTTTCAGAATAGCTTCAACTGGTTGAAAATCACATGTTGTTGATGAAATCAATTTAACATCACTTTATTTGAAGCAAAAGATTGGAACGGTTGTCGAGATATGGCATTTTGAAGATTCTGGATTTACGCGTAAAAACCGAAGGAATTTTGCTTTAGCCAAAGCTCTTTTAAGCCCTCATATTTTGTCGAAAAGGATTTTTTTCTAAAAAAGAATGACATCATTTCTCTAAGATCGAATGTATCAAACAATTTAGACAGAAAAAAAACAACTTCAGTCAGGGTTGAATGTCTCTTTAGATCAGACTACACCAATTACAAACCAATCAGCGGGCAGGGAAACAGTTCCAGGGTAAATTCGGAGCTATTACACAGAATCTCTTAATTTTGATTGGTTGTCAAGGTAAACAAACCAACAAATCTTGCTAAAAAATTAAAATTCAACTTTTGAAGAGTACTTATAAAGGTTAAATCCTACATTTGTGCAATGTATTCATAATGTGCTGCATAATTAAAGAAAGTAGTATATTTAACATTTTCCTCATGTTTCTACATGCAAGTAGGTGGGTCAGCACCATCCGACCCAAACAGCTTTTTCAAAACATATTCAACGTATGGCTTCTGTATGTTTTTTTTGATAAAACTAAGATAGGTCTTTCAAAACAAGTAATAAAAAATATAGCTTCCTTTATTATGGAACTCAGTACAGAGCGTAGAGCTATAAGGTAGGCCTATGGAAAATGAATTGGTGTAGTATGACCTAAAGCTGCAAGTTTAGCATTGTGCAGTCTCCTATATCACTACATATGGCTCTTCGTTCATTTACAAACGAACGCGGCATTTGGAAGGTTAATTACATAATATAATTCAATAATGCAATGTTTTTGATATTTTTTATAAATAAATACCACTCGACGCTGTATCTTTTTTCAGATGGCAACAGATATTACTTTTTCTTCCTTCTATTTTTTTTTTATTGTTTTAGTTGTTGGCAGGCAATTATTATACAAATCGTAATGCCAGAGCAATATTTCCTCTTTTGAAATATTATGTCAGATCTCCAGCCAAGTTGTTTTCTTAGCAGAATTGTTCAGAAATACCACTGATACAATATGTAGATTCAAATTTAAATAACATTATAGTTTACAAATTATCTAAATTACATTGTTTTCTTATAGTCTGGTCTGGTAACAATGACAAAATTAAACGAACAGTCATGATAAATCATATTGAAAACGGTGGTTTAAAAGTGCCACATATCAAATCATTAAGTCATTCATTGAAACTTGTATGGGTGAAAACACTTTTAGACCCAGCAACATTCACACCATGGAAAACCATTATTTTAAATGATCTAGAACAGTTCGGTGGTTATAAACTGTGATATCTCAATAAAGACGGAATCCTCAAACTAGCAAGTTATCAGAACAGTTTCTGGCAAAATGTAATGCAATCTTGGACACTTTTAGATAGTGAAAACACCGAAAGCACACATACAGATATTTTATTAGAACCTTTATGTTATAATTCAAATATTGTGTTAAACTGGGACTTAAACCTGTTTAAACAGTTAAGTCAAAACGAAGTATTCTTCATTAACGATCTTGTAGATGAACGGTGTGAGTTTTTATCTTTTAATGATTTCTCAACTAAATTCCATTTGCATCTTACTATGGAATAATTAATGCAATCCCTAATGAATGGAAAACATTTAGTAATAATAAAACTACAATTGAACTAAATTATTTAAATAAAAATATTTATAAACTAAAATCAGCAAAATAAGTAAATCAATCGTTTTATGAAGGCTTTATTTTTTAGTAAGCTTAACAACCAATAACTCGCAAGAAAAATGGAACAAAGAACTCGGAATAACCTTAATAAATGAAGACTGGAAATATCTATATGAACACACTTTTAAAATAACCTACAAAGTCTTCAATTTAAAATACTTCATCGTATTTTGTTACCAGTACCAAATTGTATCAATGTAAAATGTCAAAAACAGAACTATGCACTTTTTGCAAAAACTCAAAAGAAACAGTTTCACATCTATTGTATTCAAAGAATATACCGCTAAGACTGTTTGAACAAAGTAAGAATCTTTGCGGAATTTCTATTGAATTAAGACCCAAAGAGGTCCTCCTTGGTTTTAAACAGCATGAATATGTTTTGATTCGATTATTAATAGTTGTTTCCTTGTCTATAAAAGTTATGTCTATTCAAACAAATTGAAAAAAATGTATCCCAAACTTTGATGTTTTTATCGAAGATCTGAAAAGATACAAACACCTGGAATTTTTCTCATCATTTATGTACTCTGTACCAAAATGTAATGCCATAAAGGCGAGACGGAACATAATTAACCAACTGTTTAATTAGGATAGTCAAGTAAAATTACCCCTTTTGGTATATCTAGGTATATGTATGTGTGTATATATGTATATGTATATGTGTATGTATGTATGTATGTATGTATATGCATGTATATATGTATAAGTATGTAATATTAATAGTTAATTTAGAGTGTAGGTTTGTACTGACTTCTATTCTTTCGTTATTTTGGTTTTTCCTCTTCTTGAAATTCATTTATATTGACCGGTTTCTATTATATTTTCTTTCCGTTTAACATGTTTTATCCGCTATATATATATATGTATGCAAATGTATATGTACACAATGTGTCTGAAATAAAGGTATTCAAATTTAAATAAAATTATAGTTTTAAAACTAGTATTGTTTAACATGAAACTACTTCATTAACGGAAATTCCGCTTTAGGAAAATGCAAATTAACAAACACTATTAGGTTCATAATCTATACGTCCCATGCGTGAATTCACGCAAATATATACGTGTATTGTTTAGTCAAATAGACAACGCTATATATCAATTTCAAAAAAATCTTGAAAGTGTGCATTTTTGGCCTGAACAAATTTGTGCTTTAATTTAAGCTTTTGATAACGAGGGCATAACGCATAATTTTATATTCGGCGGGTTTGTATTTAATGATTAAATAAATAGAGAAACAATTCAATTAAATTTCATTCAAACTATATTGGCACATACTAATTATAAAACAAGTGTTACCAAAGCTAACAAGTATAGATACAATACAACAAGCTGTGCATATGGTATATTTGAGTATGACCCAGAAGAGTTGTCTTGACTTATTTCTATCACAATACACATGAGAACATTATCAACCAAATATAGTTAAAACACATTTATATCGAATGCGTTCGGTTTGTATCGCCTTCTTCGGGATATAAATACTGAGTCAGACTGAATTTTACGGGAAAAAAAGGAAAAACGGCATATAAAACAGTATCCTTGTTAATAAACATCCCTATTAACAAACATCCTTATTAATGAACGGGTTATCTGTTTAAGTACATGTCTTCACAGAATCATCCGTGCTCCAGTGTTCCATATATATATATACATATATATAAATACAGTAAGCATCGTCTGTATACTGTTAATTAGTACTATATATTACAATGTTCCCACCACAATAGTCAAACGGAACTATACGTGTTCCAAAGTGTGCCTCTACACAAAGAGTGTGCGACTAGTTAACACGGCTCTTATAATTAAAACAAATCTTAACATCTAATTTTTTAAAGTCGGAAAGTTTTTAAGCAAATTATTTCAACATATTTCATGGCGATAACTTCGTAAAACAAACGCCAGTTGGCAAGATAACTGTAGTGAAAATCCATTATTTTTCTACAGTTATCGTTGCTACACTATGGATTTGCCAGTAGAGTTAAACACAATGAATCTTGAATATAGTTTCTAAAGTTCAGTGTTTCTTTCTGACTATAACAGTCGCAATAGTTTAATAATTTCACTGTTTCTCTGTCTGAAAAGGGCGTTTATATTGCATTTGTGGATGCACTGGTATAACAAACGAGGTATATTCAAAGGCTTTTTGAACTTACTAAACAAACAAAAAAAGATATTGTTTTTCAATATGAAAAACAAGTGGCATGACAGTGTTTTAACAATTTAGTCAATAATCAACCAGCTGATTTCTACAACTTGTTTGAAGATTTTTGGAAATGACATCACTGAAATAATAATCAGATTTTGCTCACAGTCAAATTACACACATCAATACAATTGTATTAAATCATACAGTTTTATAAGTATCATGGCGTAAACATGGCTTCTGTTACATGATTTGTTATTAACAGTAGAACTAATGATTTATCACAATTTGAAATATTAAAAATAGTAGATCTATTTCAACCAATACAATATACCCAACGGCAAAAACATTTAAACAAATATAATTTTAAAGCGATACCTAATGTATACGTATTATAACTTATACAAATGAGTGTTACATGTATGAGCCAACTTCAGATGTAGGTTATTTTATCTATAAAACCGTGGCGCGTTTTCAAGTTGCTTTCAATATCATGGTCGAAATTAAAGTATTTAACTTAACTGGATTGTGCAGTCGTACCAACAGCTAAGGTTATATGGCGACTTGTTCGCATACATTGATGCAAGTAGAAACGAATACACCTTATCATTTAAAACAAAGGAAAAATAAAAGGCTTAACAAACAATGAAAATCGTACTATTCGTACTGAGATGTGTGTATAGAGTACCATGATACATTTATAATACTTGATCACGTACTAAGAGTACCGTGGTGCGAGTATAACACATCCGCATGTACTAAGAGTACCATGGTACAAGTAAACTAAGAGTACCGTGGTGCGTGTATAACACATCATTACGTACTAAGAGTACCGTGGTGCATGCATAACACATCATTACGTACTTAGTGTACCGTGGTGCGTGTATGAAACATCATCACGTACTAGGAGTACCGTGGTGCATGCATAACACATCATTACGTACTAAGAGTATCGTGGTGCGTGTATAACACATCATTACGTACTAAGTGTACCGTGGTGCATGTATAACACATCATTACGTACTAAGAGTATCGTGGTGCGTGTATAACACATCATTACGTACTAAGAGTAATGTGGTGCATGCATAACACATCATTACGTACTAAGAGTATCGTGGTGCGTGTATAACACATCATTACGTACTAAGAGTACCGTGGTGTATGTAAAACACATCATTACGTACTAAGTGTACCGTGGTGCGTGTATGACAAATCATTACGTACTAGGAGTACCGTGGTACATGTATAACACATCATTACGTACTAAGAGTATCGTGGTACATGTATTACACATCATTACGTACTAAGAGTATCACGGTACATGTATAACACATCATTACGTACTAAGAGTATCGTGGTTCATGTATAACACATCATTACGTACTAAGAGTAATGTGGTGCGTGTATAACACATCATTACGTACTAAGAGTAATGTGGTGCATGCATAACACATCATTACGTACTAAGTGTACCGCTGTGCGTGTATAACACACCATTACGTACTACGAGTACCGTGGTGCATGTAGACCACATCATGACGTACTAAGAGTATCGTGGTACAGGTATAACACATCATTACGTACTAAGAGTACCGTGGTACATGTATAACACATCATTACGTACTAAGAGTATCGTGGTACATGTATAACACATCATTACGTACTAAGAGTAATGTGGTGCATGTACAACACATCATTACGTACTAAGAGTATCGTGGTGCGTGTATAACACATCATTACGTACTAAGAGTACCGTGGTACATGTATAACACATCATTACGTACTAAGAGTACCGTGGTACATGTATAACACATCATTACGTACTAAGAGTACCGTGGTACATGTATAACACATCATTACGTACTTAGACTAATGTGGTGCGTGTATAACACATCATTACGTACTAAGTGTACCGTTGTGCGTGTATAACACATCATTACGTACTAAGAGTACCGTGGTGCATGTATAACACATCATTATGTACTAAGTGTAACGTGGTGCGTGTATGACACATCATTACGTACTAGGAGTACCGTGGTACATGTATAACACATCATTACGTACTAAGAGTATCGTGGTGCGTGTATAACACATCATTACGTACTAAGAGTACCGTGGTACATGTATAACACATCATTACGTACTAAGAGTATCGTGGTGCGTGTATAACACATCATGACGTACTAAGAGTAATGTGGTGCATGTATAACACATCATTACGTACTAAGTGTACCGCCGTGCGTGTATACCACATAATTACATACTAAGAGTACCGTGGTGCATGTATAACACATCATTACGTACTAAGTGTACCGTGGTGCGTGTATAACACATCATTACGTACTAAGAGTACCGTGGTACATGTATAACACATCATTACGTACTAAGAGTATCGTGGTGCGTGTATAACACATCATTACGTACTAAGAGTAATGTGGTGCATGTATAACACATCATTACGTACTAAGTGTACCGCCGTGCGTGTATACCACATCATTACATACTAAGAGTACCGTGGTGCATGTATAACACATCATTACGTACTAAGTGTACCGTGGTGCGTGTATAGCACATCATTACGTACTAAGAGTACCGTGGTGCCTGTATAACACATCATTACGTACTAAGAGTACCGTGGTGCGTGTATAACACATCATTACGTACTAAGTGTACCGTTGTGCGTGTATAACACATCGTTACGTACTAAGAGTACCGTGGTGCGTGTATAACACGGCATCAAGTACTAAGTGTACCGTGGTGCATGTATAACACAGCATCAAATCCTAAGTGTACCGCGATACTGTCTTAACACATCATCGCGTACCAAGAGTACCTTGGTGCGTATAAAGCAGATCATCATGCACTAAGCGTACCGTGGTGCGTGTATAACACAGCCTCATATACGAAGAGTGCCGTGGTGCATGTATAACACAGCATCAACGTGAACGTGTTGCGAGTACAACACATCCTCACGTAGCAAGATTACCGTGGTGAGTGTATAACACATATGCATGTACCAAGAGTACCGTGGTGCGTTTTTAACGCATATGCATGTACTAAGAGTCATCGGCCTAGCTACTATTAGGCCACATTGTCCCGGGCCTATACATCAATTTGAAAAATGAACCAAAAATGAAGGGGTGGGTGTGGGTGGGGGTCGGGGTGTTAAGGGTCAACATTTGTTTCTTATTTTACTTTACAGTGTAGGTACTTCAACTTTGCCCAAATGTTCTATCAGATACACGCTGAAACGCACCATTATATAGCTAAGTTAAAGAAAAAAAGGGCCGCCGATTTTATGTGGCCTATACATGCATTCAGGACCGTTACGCCTCTGAGAGTTAAGTCTTTCGTGTATCACACATCATTACATACCAAGAGTTCCATGGTGCATGTATAACACATCATTACATACCAAGAGTTCCATGGTGCATGTAGAACACATCATGACATACCAAGAGTTCCATGGTGCATGTATAACACATCATCACATACCAAGAGTTCCATGGTGCATGTATAACACATCATCACATACCAAGAGTTCCATGGTGCATGTATAACACATCAGCAAGTGCTAAGAGTGATGACAATTCAATATGTATATGATGATGTGATTATTTTATATAAAACAATGCATAAGACAACTTGGATAGTTCTAATACACGTCGATGCACCTAATAGTAGAAGGAGATATAAAAGTCGAACGTGAAATGTAGCATTCCAGGACCAGTCAACCAAAAACACGCATAGAAACAAACAATAATTATAACGATGAATACAATGCAAGATAAGAGACATCACAAACATAGAAGAAAATATTGCTACTTCTTGGAATAAACAGTGGTAAGAAGTTGCCGGTAGTGGTGTTAACCAGGTTTAGGTTATACCAATCCTCACTCGTACCCTACTGTAATCCCAAAGAAACGGGACAGGGTAAATAAAGAAATCCACGCCAGTAATGAATGAATGAATGAATGGTGTTTTACGGCGCGTCGACACATACATATGTCATATTGTGCACAAAAACTGATGAAAGATGAAGAAATGAAGTAGTAATTTAAAATGTAATGTTAATATATAAAGATAAAACTATTTACAAATAAGGGATGATATGGTAGTAATATAAACTATATATGTAAATCAACAAATGCCCGTCAACGGATATATAAATAAGTAACAAAAAAAAAATGCAGCACCAATAGGCAGCGTAAGTATAATGCAAAACTAAGCATATACAGATGCATATAAAAATCAAAAGTCTAGAAAACCACAAAGCGTGTATTCATTCAACTGGCTGAATCATCAGTGTAAGACATCACACATATTAAATAGATTGACAATATGAGTACCGATTTGGAACGGCCTGTACCCTTTTGCAGTCCAAAAACAACGGGACAGTTACAATACAGGAAGTCCCGCCAGTATCTCCCCTTACGAACTCGTGACAATAATAGGCGCGATATAATTAAAAAAAAAAAATCTATGACAAACAGCGTAGTGGCGAACTTGAAGTAGGTCAACCACATACAGAACTTTGAAAAATAACTGGATCATGACCACCTTTCATTAATTACTTAACCGTTCTACAACTATTGTATCACACTGGTCGTGACTAAGGATAAGCGGCACTCACTTCACCAAGCCGGAGTTTATATCCAAATGATCATTTATATTATATGTGTCACGGTCATGGATATCTAACAGGTAGATTGATGTTGCATTGTCCGGCCGGCTAGCTCAGTCGGTAGATCATCGGAACGGTAGTCCGAAGGTCCCGGGTTCGAGCCCCGGAATGGCTGCACATTTTTCTAGTCCTGTGACATATACTTGCTCGTATATAGCCTATAAATGCTGCCTTGTTTTTAAGACAATATAACCTGGCTGCGATATCATTATTAGATTCGTCCCGTTTTACTGGGAAGGCAATAGGGCGTGAGTGAGATTTGTTGCACCCTCTAACCTGATTTAAACCATCAGCGGCCTTTTTCCCACTGGCTGTTCCGAGGCGGTAGCCCTATTGTCAACCAGGCGCCGATTTCACCAACAATTCCCGTTTTACTTAAATACTTACGAAAAAACTTCACTAAGTCACTAAGTAAAACTTAGCAGAAAATTTAATGTGTTTCCCAACATAAATTAAGTTTCTACTTAAGAACTTAGCTAAGTAAAAAACTTAAAAACTTAATTAAATATGGACTAGAAATGCATCTATTCTGCAAACAGTGTAAGTAAAGTACATGCAGTTTTCATGAAACCAGTCAAAAATCATGATCACCAAGATGCTTACAAAATATCAAAGCAACCAATCACCACAAACTCATGGTAACTGCTTCTTTTCTGATCATCATTTGTGATACAATAAAGCATTTTAACTGTATCATGTGTATCTGACCTTTGTTTTTATGTATACACGTGTCTCGTTTATGGACATGAACTTGTGAAAAATTGTGAAGTAAATATAAGAAATATATTGTCTATGGGATTTCCCATTGATTTCCCATTGTTTTCTTACTTAAGAAAAACGTATAAGGAAAACTTAAATTTAATTTTTAAGTAGCTAAATATATATTTAAGTATGTTGGTGAAATCCGCGCCTGTTTGTGTTCGTGATGTCACTTGCCTTGCTTATTAACATTGCCATTGTTTTTTGTTTTACTGCGTGTTTTTCTACGTGTTTTTGGTTGACTGTGTTCTTTGAAAGCTACATTTCCTGTTCGACCCTTACACATACTCTTAATACTTCATGATGCAGAAGTTTTTTTTACTTATTTCTATATAAGAAGTTGTGATTTACAATATTGTAATAACAAAGATCTTGTAAACGGTTAGCGCTGCTGGTGGAGTCTGTTATAATGCAAAGTTTATGTTAAAGTCCTCGACTTGATCAACGGTCTTTACGCCGCAGATCATTCCAAAGCCGTGTGGTTCTTGCTTTTTGTGAATTCGTTGTTATGGTTGACTGTTATGGTTGAATGCTAGATTTCATTTTTTCTTTACTTGTATACATACTTTGACTAGCCTTATCAAGGAATATGGTAAGACAAACATATAACCAATATTACAACTCACGGAACATAGCTTTCAAGTACGGAAAATTAATTATCGACATTTAAAATAGCTTTATCATAAATGTTGCTATTTTAAATTTTAAATGTTTTATGGCATTTTTGTTTGCAATTATAAACGTGAATATGCATTTAAAACACTTTAGGTAGAAAGCACTTCAACAAAGAAAACATTAGCTCATCTCGTTAACATGAAGTATGGCTTGTTCTTAGAAAAAAAATATAAAAGGAGCAATTTGGAAATTCCGAACACGATCAATGCAAATATTGTAGTCGCGGTTTTATTGAGAAACATCGAGAACTGAAGCCACGTTACGTCATTAAGTGTCATGTTGTTAAAAAAATAAGAGAGATAATGTTATAAGTTACTTCATCAGAGATATATGGCACACCGTTTCATATAGTATAACCCGCGAAACATGAATAGTGTGGTTTGATAAAACATCAAAATGTATGATACATTCATCAATCAAACCCAGGGCACATTAATCGCTTGGTATGACAGGCACAAACTGTATGAATTTGTTTCATCAATAAAACACCAGGGCATGTGAATCACATGGTTTGATACACAAATAATAATAAGAACATTAACAATACAAGTATGAGGGCATATACATCACATGGTTTAATAAATATAAGATATATCACTCATTCATAATAAGGCTAGTACATTTGAATCACATGGTTTGACAAGTATATCTAACATGGTTTATTAAAATACTCAACGCTGATTGGTTATAGAGGAGTTTTTAAAATTCTATCACGACCTCTGACGTAAAGTAGGAAACGTCCTTTAGGATGTCATTTTAAACGATTTGCAACATCCAAAACAACGATTACGTCAGTTTAAAGCGATTTTCGTTTAAACAACAAATTGAAATTGTTAAAAACACGATAAAGCTGTATATTTTCTTCTTTCAAAAAACAAACAGAAATGTTCATGAGCTACACTACTACAAATACTGAGAATGGATCGATCTCAAATGGCCAAGCGATGAGAGGGCAGTTAACAAATAAAGAGAAAGTAGTATTAACACTGCACAATTTTTTAAAAGGATTCGTATACGATCCTACTTATAATTTCTTAACGTTTTATCAACAGTTTTGCTACATAACTTTTGACGATGACTATATGCGCTCAACCGAAACGTGCATCGCGTGTTTCAGTTGCAGGTATAAATAAAGCAACACTGAATCACAATCGGTCTGTATGTTCAGCAGTGTAAAGTTTTATCTTCGTATGTACAGATGCATTGTTGATCTGGCTTCTGCCAAGTCATCATGGTGACTGAGTACATACTTTGTGGCTTTCTATGCTTCTGTCTTTTTTATATTATATAAACATGATCATTTATTTCTGTTTTACTTATATTGCCTATTAATGCTGCCTTGTTCGTTAGAGGTTATAACCTTGCGTGGATATCTCTTATTTATACTGTCCCGTTTAATGGGATGCCAATAGGGTAAGAGTGATGTTTGGTGCACTCTCGAACCGGGTTTAAACCCCCCAGTTTCTACCACTGGCCGTTTCAAGACAGGAGCCCCCTTGTCAACCATTATGTGTATTTGATGTCTTATCTTGACTTTTATTCATCTTTATATATAGTTGTTCTTTGTTTCTTTGCAAGTTTGTGGTTGACTGTTGTCTTTGAATGCTATTAATCCTGTTCGATTTTTATATTACTTTTTATGTATTTCTATACACTGAACAATCATTCAAGGTTCATTAGCCTATAGCATTATCATTTAAAAAGCCTTATTAGTTTATCTTAACACAATATATTGTTTATTTATACGTGTGCATATGTTTTAGAAGTAGAATATTACCTCATTCGAATACTAGGTATCAAACGTAGATTCATTTGGATCATGTGCCTATTTTCCATCATGCAATTGCGGCTGCAATTTAAGATTTAATATTCTTTTCGTTTTTGATAAGCTGAACAAAATGCAGAAATACTTGCAGGATATATACTCCCTTGATATATCTAGTGTTTTCAGCGAGTGTCCGTTTAAAATTGTTCGTTTTTTAGAATCACTATAGTGCATAAAATAGCCGATATAATAGTGGAGTCTACTTTGAAAAGGCTAATTTTCATCCAGATTACAGTCTTTGCAAACCATATATTTAGAACCCATTGATTAAAATCGAATGTTAACTTTACTACATAAACGTTAGTATGAACGAATATTTTACTGTATACGTTTAGGTATTAAGAAACATATTAATAGGAAATATTTGTACGGTTTAAAACCAATGGTAAAGCATATCATATGTCATACATTTTAAATGGTAGTACATGTATTTATACCAGATATTAAGTTGCGTGATTCTGAAAGTTAAAATGAAAATGTTCGACATTATCTGATTTTCATGTTAACATACATATACTCCTGTATCAACGTTATGTGGGTCACCAGATACAAATGTATGTGAACGTTATGAATACCATCTGATATTTCTGTTTAAACATGAACACATGTGCACACCGTATGTGAGCTATATTTTAACAGTTTAAATGAACATGATGACATAACTTATTACAATTAACTCGTATGTCATTGATATATATCTATTTTCATATGTTTAATTTTACTTAAACAGCATAGGTTACGATCGATATATTTTCTTCAATTGGTGCTGAGAGATTGACAGAAAATGTAAGTTGTAAAAATGTGTTTGTATTATGTTCAGCCTCTCAAAGATATGTGTCTAAACTACTACAAATCCATGTTAGATAAAAAATAAAATATTCCAGCAATTTATTTTGTGCGAGATAAAATTTGTTGTTTGGGACTTGGTATCGATGGTCTTCAAGTCCCACCCACCAGGTATTGATCTGGGACAATACAAAACCCGCTTGAAATATTGTATTTCATAAGTAATGAGTAAGTTTGTATTTATCAAAACAAAACAAAAATTAGCATATGAATCAATGGTTTCATAGGTTTGCACTATATAATATAGTTTTCAATCAACCAATAAACAATGGCACATTTGGTATGTGCTATTGAAATAGCCAACATAAGGTACAACTTTTCCAGTGGGAACTGGGAACTGAATGCCATGGTTTGTAATTAAATATAAGTTGAGAAACGAATATGTATTGTCAGTCATCATCTTCATTTTAATCAGTTTTGCTCACCACAATTCATCATTTCAAGCCGATATTACCTATGTTGTTAAAAGGTACTAAAACACCATCCCGGGCGCATGCATCGCATGGGATGATATAAACGTCAACAGTAATATGAGCCTTAAAGCGAAGTTGAAGTGCATGGTACCTCGTCTTGGTCCTCATTGAGTATTTCTAAATTAGCTGACTTTGATCCGATTCCTACGAATATTATACAACTAATAAAAGTCTGTTTTAAAATTTGTCTAAACGCTTTACTACACCCAAGAAGTATAAAGAAAAGGCATGAATAGCATATCCACATAATGTAATTTGTAAAAAGTATAGCATTCATCATTTGTTCACCATGTTCAGGATGGTATTTTAGCATTGGATTTGAGGCGTCTATGTAATTCATAATCGTTGCTGGAATGCTTAAAAAGAAGTACATCAAGACCAGAATGATCACAGTGTGCGTGACATCCATTTCGTTCGTAGTCGTTTCTGGAATCTGATGGCCACGATGCTTGAGGCACAAACGTACAACTAATAAATTTCCAAGCACAAACAATAAACACTGTGGCAGTAACGTATACATTATTCCCGATAACCACAACCAGACTAGAGTAAAACTATGTCTAATGTCGAACCAACATCCATGCACGTTGAAGGTAACCAGCCACATCGCATGAATGCTGACCACAGTGACACCGATCAGTATGAAGGCAACGGAAGCTTTCGCTATGAAGACGGTACACATTTCTTGAGATTTATACGGGATCCATAGAGCAATAAATCTGTCTATTGCACTGCCCGTTATTAACCAAACTCCCGAATACATCATTACCCTGTTGGTAAATTCCCACATTCGACAACCAATTTCTGTCATGTGTTTAAAATGTGCCAAGCCGAACATATGCGAACACCAATCCATTCCAATGCTTATAAGTGTCAGTATAGCAGCAACACTGTACGCAAACAAGTAAATTGAAGCTGATATATTACTAAGCGGCGACCTCCTTAACACAGCGCAGGAAAGTAAATTTCCAATTATTCCAATTATGAAAAACACGGGTCCAATATAGCGGTACACAAATTCCTCAAGCTGCATTCCCGGTTCGTCCGTATCTTGCACTTGTGTTTTGTTATCGTAGGTGTACGTGTTGCTTTTTAATGTTTCTGTTTGATCCACAGACACATTCCAAAACGTATTCGTGTTATTCATTGTTACTCTCTCAAGTGATACAACTAGGAAAAACTGTTGAACATGCAATTTAGCATTCACAGAACACACTCAATCAAAAACACGCACAACGCTATCAAAATGTACACGCCAGATTATACATGCTCAATCTGAAATACATTGCGTTAGATGTAACGTAATTTCATATCGACTCCGTATTACGTGATCAGTATCCTCTATTAAACAATTTAACATTAACTTTAAGTGTTAATTTTCATTGTTGTAGTTTACTACACTAAGGCGGATAGTCTCCGATTGTTGCATAACTATTCCTTCTGTCTAATAATTAAGTAAGCTGAAGTTAACAATTTAACGTTTAGAGTAATAATTCCGTTGATGCATGACGAATTTGTGATCTACAGCTTATTCATCATGATAGATGTTACCGCTGGGTACGTCATTCAATGCGGCAGCGTTTGTCAAGCAGGAGTGCATGTTATCGATACATTCCAGCGTCCCCTGCAACAGTACTATTAAGAATATTATCCACTTAATCAAATATTGCAAACACAAACTCCCGTTTCCAGTTTTTGATATCAATCACGTTTGCAACTAATTAATTATTTAGCCTCAGCAGAATATCAGGTAAAATCACTATAAACTTCTATCGTCTAGCAATGTCATACAATTAATCACACGGAAACTATTCGATCAATTAGCCATTGTTTGCTCTCACTTATTCAATAAATACAATTGTGTACCATGTAAATGTATATTACAGTATGTGTGCATCACGCGTAATACAATAGTAGTTAGCTTTAAAATAAAATCAATCTTAAGCGCCCACAGCTTAGAATAATCAGTCAAATTGCATTATTATTTTATTTTATAAAAAAACACCCTATACGTAATTATGTTGTTTGTTTTGTTTGTGATTTAATTTTTATTGTACTAACAAATACAAATGTAAATATGGTATTCACTCAGTTCATATCCAAGTCTATGAAGTAGACATATATTGTTTTCACTTATTAGTATATCACAAAATCCAACTTACACGTTGATTCAGGCAAGTGCACTTGTCCAACTAACATACGGATAACAATTCGTAAAGTAATATTAGAACGATTACTTAACAAGTATTTTCTCTATTTAATAAACAAGTCATTATTTGATAACTGGTTAAATTTCATTCTGTGATCACAGACACGTTTCGAAATATAAACTCCATTTTATTTTGTCACAACTTCATGAATTAACTGATACAAAACATCGTCACTCCATGTCTCATTCGCCATAAATGTCAGCTGCTTGCATGTCGTTGTCTACAGATATTCTCCTATGCTACTGGAACATTTATCCGATAAACCTGAGTGAATTGCATTCAGTCGGTTGTTCATGCTAATACCTGCCTACAAATACAACAAAAGCTAAGGACTCTCCGTAGCGATACGTGAGTGATATTATATGATGACTGTATCTGCATCAGTTGGTATCTATCATCTGATTAATTAGCGGGATATATTTATATTGAGATTTTATCACCTATTACATAACAACCGCAAAAAGGTGAATAAGTCACCGGAGATGCCAAAACTGTAACTGCGTCGATTTACACTAACTTAAAAGTATCCCTATATAGTGTGCAGTTAAATTGGAATACCTACGTACTTCCACAGCATAGTTTTAAGGATTGCTTTTTAATGTAATTAAGTGTATTACTGGCAAAATGTTAAAGACTGAATTTGTTCCGGCTCAATATCACGTTTTATACGTACGTTTCTTATGTTCCAATTGTTCCAATTGTCCTATTCCACTTGTATTTAAACTGTTTAGAATTACAACTATACATAGTTACAATATCTAGACATATTGCAGAACGTAAGAGGATGAAACAGGTGCAGACACCATATCCAACCGACCTTAATGACAATATTTATCAACACGGAAATGTTTCAAGTGATCCTATTAGTAACTAATATTGAGTGGAGCGCTGTGGTCTAGTGCTAGAGCGTTGGACCCATGATCCAAAAGTCGTGCGTTCGATAACGGTCATTGCCATATGCGTTGTGTCCCTGAGCAAGACACTTTATCTGAATTGCTTAGTACTGGTTCTACCCAGGAAGACATCGAGAGTGATTCAAATAAGTTCATAGAGCTTTCGTTACAATCGATGTAAAATAAATAAGTTTAAACTAACTAATATTGACATTTTTTCTATATTTTCCATATAGAAAACATCGGGTTTAACTATGTCAGTCGCTGATTTACATACTATGTTAAACAGTCTGGAAAGCACTCTATGCTTTCACGTCTAACCTCTGTGTTCATTTCTTCACCTAAGTTGATCGACGAGAAAGCAGACACACTTGCATTCGTACAGATCCCTTGTATAACACTTCTTCAATAATTCAAAGTTACACACAACATGTTCCCCGACACCATATTGACAAGGATTCTGATCAAGTCAGGCATTTTCTAAAAATATTATATCTTAATAAGAGTACTGATTTCATAGTCAAAATGAGGATTTTTGGTATAAAATGGTGTCATAGAGAACATGCGGACCCAAACTCTCTTTCTTCTTGAAAAATGTCATTTTTTTTAAAAATTATAGATACACGTATTAACTTGTATAATGCTAACCCCACTTTACTTCCTTTCGATAATTTAAAACCGGGAATTCAAGAATTTCATAATAATTTTGTTTAAGTTCCTGCTGATAAAGCAGCTAATAATGTAATTAGTGTTTGACACCTACATTAATTCAATATTTTATCTCTGGAACTCGGTAGCACTAATTCGTATTCTCCAATCTACTGAGGATGATGTTTCCGCACATATCACTCGGTGCACTACTTTCAAGGCTGGGGTAGACGAAAAGCAAAACAAACTGTCAGCTATGTACCGGATTCCTAAATTACATACGAAATCCGTATAAGGCCCGCTTTATTTCGAATGATAGTGCATACACCATCGCAAACATCTTTAAACTTTTAACTTCTTGTCTTACTGCCGTTACAGATCACGTTAAACAATATTGTTGGTTAAAACTCTGAGATTAATTTCTTTTGGTCTATTCAAATTTCAGGAGAGGTTCTTGATCAAATTTGCAATAAACGTCAAGTACGATCTATAATTACTTAAGATTTCTCAACACTATATACAACCTTACCACATTACCTTATCAAAGACAATCACTACATTTTTGCCTTATAATATTATTGCGTTTTTACTAACGACAGTTTAGAAAATTACAATTTGTGGACTTGCCAGGAAGTTTGTGAAGCACTCAGTTTCATATTAGATAATATTTTCGTCAGATGTGATTGAAGCCTTTAATGCCACCTCTCGGTATTTGGATGACATATTGAACATTGACAATCCTTTTGTTTTTAATATGGTTAATAATATCTATCCTAAGGAACAAAGCTACAATTTCTGATACTGTCGCTTCTTTTCTTGATTTACGTCTCTCTATTGAATGAATGAATGGTGTTTAACGGCACGTCGACACACAAATAGGTCATATTGGGCACAAAAACGAATGAAAGATGAAGAAATGAAGTAGTAATAAAAACTTAATGTAAATATATAAAGATAAAACTATTTACAAATAAGGGTTGATATGGTAGTAGTAATATAAACTGTATATGTAAATCAACAAATGCCCGTCAACGGGTATATAAAGAAGTAAATATATATAAGAACATATTATAATGATTTATGTAGTCGGATTTCTTTCATGAAATCTTTCTGTTGAAAATGGTGAAATAATTAGTAAAATCTATGATAAGAGAGCTACTTCTTATGAGTCTATGTTTCTATGTATCTCTAGAGCTTGTAGTCCTGTTGGGGACTTTAATACTAGAAATACTTGTATAAATAAAAGGCAGGGCTACTGTTACCATAAACTTCGAAAAACCTTTGCAAAATATTATTATCGTAACCCTGATCTACTATTAAAATATTAAAGTAATTTAAGAACGCCTCTGCGACGAGCTATCACAACCTGACTTTTATGGTGATGTGTTTACAAACTCCGTAAGATCATTGGTAATAATCACTTTCATACTATCTTTATTAAACTTGTTAAAACGTTTATCAAAAGAGGTTATGTCTCTATCATTCTGCAACGTACTTCGTGTTTAATGGTTGACCCATTTACAGTTAGCCACTATGCTTTCCTTTTTGACTGGGCGATGACCGGACAGATTGTGAACCCTATGATGACGTCTACCTAAATCATAATAGGACGGTAGCGTTTTATGTTTGTCTTTAATATTGTCTTGTCGTACCCTTAACGGTTTCTTCTCTTGTTGCTCTGACTTCTGCCAAGTCATTGAGTACCTTCATTATGGCTTTCTAGGCTATTGTGTATTTGTATTATATTCACACGAGCATACTTGCGTTTAACTTATATTGCCTATTGATGCTGCCTTGCTGGTTAGAGATTAGATCATGTCGGGTATTTCTTTATTTATACTGTCCTGTTTTAATGGGATGACAGTAGGGTAAGTGTGAGGTTTGGTGCACCCTAGAACCGGTTTAAACCCCAGTGGCCTACTTTGCCACTGACCGTTCCAAGGCGGTATCCCTATTGTCAACCCTTTTGTGTTTGTGATGTCGTTTGCATTGAATATTACTTTTGCCTTCTTGTTTGTCTGTTTGCGTGTTTGTTTCTGTGTTTTGTGGTTGACTGTCCTCCTTGAATGTTACTTTCCCTGTCCGATCTTTTTATATTTCTGTCGATGGTATTCTACTTTAAAGCCACACACGTTGGACTTGTTCATCTTATAGGCCCAGTAATAAATTGCGCTACTGAGTTGTAGTCGCAATAAACAAGCTGGTATTTCTTTGTCAATGCATCTTTTTGTCAAGCAAGTTGGTATTCCTTTGTAAAAGCAATCATTTCAAACAAGCTAGTATTCCTTTGGCAAAATAACTCGTTTAATGTAATATTTCACCATGATACTAATTCGGTGCACTATAATATATTGATACCTACTTTTAAAATGGTGCCTTTAGAAATGGTACGTTTGCTTGAAATTTTGAGTTTTCTTTCAATTTAACATGATTAAAAAGTTAAAAAAACAGTGCTCCGGAGGCTTGTTCAGCATGTTTCCGTGATGACGGTTTTTTTTTTTTATATGTGTTCAGGTGTTGACATTATGTATTAATAATACAGAGATTTATATACGATACTTCATTTAGTTAATACTTTATAACAACTCACTGGTCTATTTTGACCTCACCTTAATGTAAACATTGCACAATAGAAGTAGTAAGTTACATTATGATGATCGTAATTCCACATTATACATGATACAAGAAACAGACTGATCTTTCTGATCAGAACAAACACCATTAAAAATACGCAGCAGAAGTAACTGATTGTATTGTTCAGACGAAATGGTCACTATAAGGTTAAAAGAGATCATGTTTACAAACATTTTCAGACCCATATATATATATATTATATTTAATCTCTCATTATTCTTCGCATGTCAGTGTGAATTCGCTTGATAAATAAGTTAAAAGTCATCTATCGAGTTGACAGGCATATAATCCTAAGAGACAAAATATGGATTGGATTCCGATATCATATTCGATCAAATCAAGTGTGTTTATTAATCTGATGGTGGGAAATGGAGACGTGGTCGTATCAACCAACTTATACATATTACGTAAGCACAAGACATTAAATACGATGTGCCCAGCATGCGACGTATATCTTCTACAGATTAAACACACGGCTAGACTTTCCTAAAAGCAGCGTGACAGCTATGAACATATGTTCGACTATATTGAAAGTCTACTTTCAATTACCTTTAAACAACGTTCGATTATTATATCCAGTAAATTATAACAAATTAAAGAGAGAAGTGCACACCATTCGATTATTATGTTATGCATTTGCAACACAACTACGATCTTTTTATATTTCTATATTAACCTAATATTATAACGAGCAAGCACCACGTTTAATGTAAATTGTACAGGTGCATTATATCGGTCCTGCTATATTATCACTGTTTAAGACAATAGCTTGTAAAAACGAAGACATGCCATCTAACATGTCTAACGGATAATTCCGAAAAAAAAAAAAACACGAAAAGAGGCATTAATTGATATGCACAACAATCATACGATAATAGCTACAGTTGTGTAACATGAATAGGAAGGAAGAGTCAGGAATGGGAAGTATATCTTTGTCACAAGTAGCCATCCGCGTACACATATTTGACATATACATCTATAATTCACATGCACAGTTTGAGGCATCTTAAATAGCGTAACAAAATGAGTGCGTATGTACTTAGAGTTTTTAACTGTGTTTGTCGGGGCCTCATTTTCCCTGATTTTGATAGATTTCATGTCAAGCGCATCGCTTTTAATCGATGTTTATATATATAATAAATGATATTTTACTAGTTTCATTTTATTGATAAAGAATAAGTTGTTTTGGCTTTAATTCCTCAAAATCCATCTAGTATTAAGAAAGTTATGATTTTACAAGCTGTGTATTTTGACTAAATTTTCCATTATTTACAAGCGCGGGCTTAACTAAATGTATAGATTGCTTATATAAGTTAAAGTAGATTGCTTATATAAGATAGAGAGCAAAACTACGTCACAATACATTTGTATGGATGGCGTGTTCAGTCAGGTACACGTGTAGTGGCTTTATAAATTGTTGGGAAAATGATGTCTTTGTCACAGGATCGCAAACCACTCTTTGGGGTAGTAATACAATGACCAGCACAATTAGGCAGTGGGTAAGTCAATATTATTTTACTGGTAAATTATTGTCATATTTAAATTTTTGTTCGGAAGTAAATATCTGCCGGTGAAGACCATAGATAGTTTAGCAGGATATTGGCTTTATTTCTAGCCAGGATATATTAGCAAATTATTGTCTGATAATTTATTGTGGTGTATATTTACGTTATTAATAGTTGTTCTGTAGATAGTAAATGGAATACGCGATTCAGATTGTAAAGAAGGATAGAAATATCGGACAGGGAACGCAGCATTCAAGGACGACAGTCAACCACAAAACACAAAAACAAACACGCAAACAGACAAACGAAAAGGCAAACTTAATAACAAATGCAAACGACATCACAAACACAAAAGGGTTGACAATAGGGCTACCGCCTTGGAACGGTCAGTGGCAAAGTAGGCCACTGGGGGTTTAAACCGGTTCTAGGGTGCACCAAACCTCACACTTACCCTATCGTCATCCCATTAAAACAGGACAGTGTAAATAAAGGAATCCCCGCCATGATCTAATCTCTAACCAACAAGGCAGCATCAATAGGCAATATAAGTAAAACACAAATATGCTCGTGTAAATATAATACAAAAAAACAATAGTACTTTTTCTACGGAGGTTCTAACTGTCGTTACTTCATTGCATAAACGTGTATTGTTTATTGTAAAGTGTAAATCTCCCTGAGATTGTTTATTATATTGCCATTAGTATTCAATCCCTCTGAGATCGCTGTACCATTATAGCCTATAATGATGTAAAACCAGTTATTCATGCAGTCATGTTGTCTATGCGTTGAAAATTAATTATAATGTTTATGGTTGAATTATTATATTGTATATTGAGTTATATCTAGAATTGAGAAATTTCATTATTATATTATATCTCTAATTGTATGACGGGTTTTGTTAAAGTTTAGCATAATGTTAATTCGAAGAAGGTTCATACCAGGGGTGTCTCAAATGTAATGCAATTTCATTCATGATTTAAAATTGGATTGAAACTGTGGCATTTTTTTCATTTCATCCCTTCAAAGTATTCCCCCTTGTGGAAAATATATAATTTCACTTCTGGAATTCGTCACGGTACGCTGATTCAGGCACACCCTTAAGCCACTGATAAACAGCAGAACCAAGTGAGTGCTGATATGTATAATATCTTCGAAAAGAGATGATTTTTTCCAGTTTTGGAAACAAACAAAAATTGCACGGGGCTAAATCTGGAGAATAAGTTGGATGGGGGAGCACAGTGATCTTCTTGGACTTCAGACAATCCTTCACAATGACAGATGTGTGTGCTGGAGCGTTGTCGTGTAACAAACGGACATGTCTCATGCCTGTTTTTGGGCGACGTTGTACAAAGTATTTCTCAAACTTTTTCAGTGTTACTTGGTACAGGAATTTGAACTGCAAGTCCTTTATCTGTGAAGAAAATGGCATACAAAACGTTCTTCACACTTTGAGTTCGTTTTGCAACAATCGGTCTTTGACGGTGTTGTGTGGCCCACATTTTATTACCAATCTTCCGAACAGGCTCATAAAAATGCACCCAGGTTTCATCGCCTGTGATGACATTCGCAAACTTCTTTTTACATTATTTTGGAAATGATTTTAGTTATTTTTAGCCACTTCTACGCGTGTCCTCTTCTTCTCATCTGTAAGCAAGTGGGGAATCCAGCAGGCAGATATCTTCCTAACTTGCATAACCTTCCCCAGAATACGATGTACCGAGGATCGTGAAACTCCTACCATACGGTCAATCTGTCGCACAGTATATCTCGCATGTTTCGAGATTAGTTCTCTTACCCTGGTTTCTACAGACTTACTCGTCGCAGACTTTGAACGCCCTGATTTTACAGAGTCTTTAACAGCTTCTACACCTGCTGAAAACCTCTTCACCCACCTAAAAATTGTAGAGTACGATACCCCTGTATCCCAAAATGCATGTCCATCATATATCTGCTTCGCAGACATTCCAAGTTTTGAGCGAACCTATAGACTCTAATTTCTTCACAATTAGCTACTCGTTTTCCAACTATATTTACAACAGCGGTCAACGACTGCTGGTGTTGAAATGACTATTTTCCATACATATCGATTGAGTTGGACAATGATACATACATGTATAGGCAGGTATTGAATAGGGCTACCCGTGCATATAAATGTCGGTGTACAACTCCACGTGATTATCGAGAAAACAATGAAATTGCATTACATTTGAGACACTCCTCGTAATTTGGGTTTATTCATTCTGAATAAAGATTGCATTGTAATCAGTTATTAGGTATGGTGATACCTTAGTGCTATTGTAGAAATACATGTTTCGATAACATTGTAAGTCTAGGTATATATTTTGTAGCCATATAGACGCTATGAGCGCAGGTAGAGCGTAATTTGTTGGGAGCGTTGTCTACATGGTCGTAGGTGGGAAACGCCAACATAGGACGCGGGATCCATATCATTCGCTATTTGGGCGACAGACCAGGATGTATCGACGAGGACGCTAGGCAAGAGGCTAGTTACGCATATATGAAATAACGTCACCGGAAGTGGTAAACCGTGACTGTAGCCATCGCCGGTAAAGGTCATGCGAGTTTGAGTCGCATGGGAACTACGTCACCGGAAGTATGGTATCGGAACGAATAGCAATCGCTAATGAGGGGCGTGCATATAACGTGGAAGTGAACTCACGGAGGTGAAGTATTAGTACCGGACACTAAACTGAACCGGAAAGACTCAGCTAGATATAGCTATGAGATAAAAAAATAGCTTTGATATAGATTTATTTCATAAATACAGACATTCAGTCCGAATAAAACCCATGAGTCTAATGTTTAATTAAGATAGTGATTATGGAGTCATATAACGTGTATTGAAATTTGAAATGGTTTAAAACGTTGATATTTGTATTTTGTAATTGATATTTATTTGTATATATAAATTATATTCATCTTGTTGAAAATAAATTTGTAAAAAGCAATTATTCTTGATTCTCTGTTGGTGAGTTGTCTCCACTTTGTCCATCGTTTTTACAAATATAAACGTTTTGACGATAGGGTTACCGCTTAAAAAGAGATATACAAGTGGAGTAGGAACTGTAGCATTCAAAGAGCACGTAAACCAAAACCACATATACAACTCAACAATTACAACGTGAAACAAATGTAATGACGTAGGCTTACAATTATTGTGTTAACGTCTTCTAATCTAGTTACTTGAGGCTAAATGTTGTTTTACATGTTTCACAATGCTTCCAAAGTAACCGCAAATCCTCGAAAATAGTAAATAATATACACTGTAAGATAGGTCAGCAGTTTATTTATACAACTGGGAACATTTCAAGTCATTGATAAACATTCGTCAGTGTCCCAAACGACACTTGTTATGAGATCAATACAAAAAGTAATGTCATGATGCGAGGTCAGAAACTAGCTATTTACATTAGACATTTGTATTATAAAATATAATGGGCTTCCGTTTTGAAATATCTATATTTTCCCACTCAGACATCTGATAAACGAACTCTAGCTCCAGCTCTTTGGTAAATCAAAATGTCACCTCCCTCGGGGAAACAAATCCTAAACTGAAAAGAAAAAGAAACTCACAATGGGTATTTACGCTATATATTGTATGTTTAATAATTATGCTCGAATTGTACAGGGTGACATTAGACTTGTCCTTTCGAAAAGAGGTTTAAACAGCAACCCTTTAAAGTTTCATTATCGACGGAATGCGCATTTGGCTCAAGCAGGTGAGCAAAAATAAGCTTCGTAAAACATTTCCAAAAATAAAAGTAATTTAAGAACTCTTCTGTGACAAAGACTAACACAACTTGACTTCTATGGTGATGTGATTTACAAACTTCGTAAGATCCTTGGTCATGCTCACTTTCATACTATCTTTGTTAAATTTGTTAAAAGGTTTTAAATTATCAAAACAGGTTATGACCCTATCATTTTGCAACGTACTGCTAGCATTGAAGGTGGACCCATTTACCGTTCGCCACTATGCTTTCCTCTTTAATTGTGCGATGACCGGACAGGCTGTGGACCCTATGATGGCGTCTATCTAAAACCCAAAAGGACGGTGACGTTTGATGTTTATCTGCAATAATGTCTTGTCGTGCCTTCAATGATTTGTTCTCTTGTTGCTCTGGCTTCTGCCAAGTCATTGAGTACCTTCTTTGTGGTTTTATAGGCTATTGATTTTGTATTTATTTACACGATCATCTTTGTGTGTTTACTTTAATTGCCTGTTATTGCTGCCTAGTTGGTTAGAGAATAGTCCATGGCGGGGATGACAGTAGGGTTAGTGTGTTCTTTGGTGCACCTTAGAACCTGGTTTAAACCCACAGCCGTCGTTTATGCCAATGACCGTTCCAAGCTAAACACAACTTTGTAATTTAGAAAAGCGTATTCACAATTTAGCTAGTTTAAATATAAAACTTGTCTGATATATTTTTATTGTTTTTAGAGCAAGAATGATAGCAAAGCATTAAATGAACAACTTTCTGTTGTGTGTTTATATTTTACTGCACACAAAAAGGCTTTATTGGGTGGGCCTCATAATGTGAATCAAAATTGAATATCACAATGTTCTCATGAAATTGCATGGCTAACAGTGATTTACAGTTACCTATAGAAATTCTAACCCCCCGCCACCCCCGCCACCCCCGCCACAAATACAATAGGCTCGAAATATGTGCTTGATTAAAATGTCAACTCTTAAATAGTAGATTACAGTAGAGTTAGTATCAATTTTAAACATAGGATATAGTTATGATACTGGACATGTTCATAACAATCAATTTTGAATTAAACAATTCAGACATATACCCTGACATAATCAGTGTGTACATTGAAGATATTTTTTAACAAAGATGTAGGAATATAACGATGCATGTCGTTGTTTCAGTAAGAGCAATTTTCCAAAATTACATGTCATATATCACTCACTAATCGCGTGTGTTTGGTTTCTATTCTAGACAGAAAATTGTGTTGTTTATGTCACACAATTTGCAAATTCGGTAAAATCGAAAAACACGTAGCGGAAATGTTAAATTACAGACACTGACACGAAATAGGATCGGCATAAATAAATAAATAAAGTTTTCCATCCAACAGTAGTATTCCAATGTGCCAAAGAGTACGCCAACACAAGTGAGTTTGTTCAGGATCGACATTTAACATGTTAAGGGTGCCCTCTTGGTGAATATCAGAACAGTAAGAATTTTTAATTTCCCTGTTTTTTATGAAGACTAACATATTACTAGTTATTTTCTGGAAAAATAATGATGGGTCGGTGATTTAACTTTTTCGCAAAATTAATCTTTAGTAATACACTCTCACAGTGTGGTTTTAAATTCTGAATCAGCTGCAAATTGTGTATGGCAACTTATATGTGTGTAGTGTGGTTTGCAGAACAGGTATCGATTTTCCGTCTTTTTTAATGTAATAGTTCATACTTTAGGACGAAAAATTAAGGGTTGTGGTATTTTTATCACCATCTGAAAAAGTATTACATCCCTTGTCATTACCCCACCCAGTTTACTATAAATTGCATTTTTAAATTTGTGATCAATCAATTTTTCATGATAAAGGAACAGTAAACTTTTTGAGATATTTTGTCTACAATATATATAAGACCTGAGTTTTAGAATGAAAAAATAAAAATTGGGGGTCGGTGTGCATATAAGAAAGATATTCAATAAAAGCTGAGAAAAAAATGTGCTTTTTAAGATTTCGACGAGCTCTGACATATACCGGCATAGGTCTGTAACAAATAATAGGAACAATACTTTTTATTGCTGTCTCTGTATATCCTAACACATGTCTTTGTAATAAAGTTTAAATTAAGTGAATATCTTAAACGGTTTTTTGAGAATACCATCTTTTGTACCCCTACCCCTCATTTTGGCTTATGTTAAAAACTGTCAATTTTGGGCACAAAATGTGAGGTCAAAAAAAAAATCTAAACATTTTTCATTTTTTTGGCACTAAAATATCCCTATTGGGCATAAGTTTGTTACTGTATAATTATTTTTTCCAGTTTTATTATAATTTTTGAAATATAACAAATGTAAATTTCCGGAAGTGCAAAAATCCAAAACCTCAGCAGTGGCCACCCTTAAGGTGCGTTTGGTGTTGTTTACAGCATACAAAATATAAATATCCTACGCAAATTGTTTACCTTCCACAGAACCTCATACATCAGCCATGATACAATGCTCGAATGCCGCCGGCACCTTGAAAGATACATCTTTCACTGGTTAACAATAATAAACACAATCAATACTATTTCAATAGTATAATGATTTTGATTGCACTATATTTATCCTTATTCCCTGTCTCGTTATCGCGATGCATGACAAATGCCAGTCTTACAAATCGTGAATAATGCCTTATTAAGTTACCACTTGCTATAACATGTGTCTACATTAAAATAATAATAATAATCAGTATAAACGTCGAACAGGAAATGCAGCTTTCACAGAATACAGTAAACCCCAAAACACGCAAAACGACAAACATGAATGGCAATGTAAAGGCATATGCCGTCACAAACACAAAAGGGGTTGACAACATGGCTACCGCCTTAAGGCACGTATTATTGCACTTGTATTTCTGTTACCGCGGAAAGAAAACTCATCTCTTCAGAAACACACAATTTGAATTTTAAAAAAATAAGTTTTTCTTTTGTTTGTTTCTTGTTTTAAGTAAATACTGTTTATCTATTAGGTTATGTCTTTCTTTATTTGACACTATGGCATATGCCTTTTAAACAAATATGTATAGTTATTCACTTTCTAAATCATATTCAAGATTAAAACCGTTTTTTAATTGTTAATTGTTAAAGCCTATCCATATCGCGTGACGTGCATACATGAACTAGTTTGAAATGTTCTGTCATCCTAAACAATGCATATAGTATGTTGTCTGAGTAAGGCGTTTCATATGTATTGTATCCAAACTATCACAACGATCGTAATACCATCCGATTCCATCAGTATATTTGATATAAAGTAAACGTTTTGAAATCATGATCTGTTTTCGTTGATAACTTACCACTTTTCCACACTGACTGGTAGTTGCTAGCAAATCCATTAGAACATGCTCCGTTGTTACATGAATACATAAAGGATCTTGGTTTTGAGTGAATAAAAGCATGAGTGAAAATATTTGAGTTTTCTCACTTCTCGATGAAAATAAATCCTATATTCACGACAAACCAAAAAATATTCTATTTATACTAACAACATTCAGAAAAACACACAGTGCGCCAAAACAATGACGTCAATAACGTCAACAACGTAAACAACGTCAACAGCGGCATAACGTCATTTTCGATATTTCACATGTGAAATATAAACAATGAAACTATAAGGATTTATTTTAATCATAAAATCCACTATTTCATTGAAACGTATATAATAAAATGTAATTATAAAAAACACTCCATGATGATAAGTTATAATTATCGAAATTACATCTTACCCTTGTATGTTTATTGAAATATATATGAAATGTTAACAGCTATATTTTGAAATAACATTACCTGGTCCCGCCTTAATTCCATTAAGCGATGGGAAAGCTTATATTAGCAGAATTTTATAACGGATATTTCGACAATAAACACGTTTAAAAGCGTTTTTACGGAAAAATGCTATAACATGTTTAAAATCACCTATGAAATGTTTATATTTACAATATGCATGAATATATGCATAGTTCTACGGATAAGAGTTTCGATTATTAATTTTTATAGCCCATCCAACCTAAACGAGCATATCTTCTTTGTTTATATCCGAATTTGATCATTATTTCACCATTTCAAAGTTTTTTCAGAACTCTCAATAATACGTATTATTTGGCTGTGTCGATTATTCCCTTTAAGCCGAAATTAAGGTGTTATTTCATACCCTAGTTAACCCCGTTTTCGCTTCTTAAAGAAGGGGTGGTTGGGTGGGCTATGAAAGTTATTATTGGAGAGCACTGTAATAACAACACATAAAATATTTTTTAAACTTTAATAGATTTGGCAAATGAGCAGATAAGAATATAAGCAAGTGTTGAAAGCACGGTTGATATTCAACCATAATTACAAGTGCACCGAATTCACTCAATTTAAATGTGTTTTAGCAATTCGTAAGGACAGCAAATTTGTATATACTTTATGTTTAGATTACAATTCAGTCTCTGGGTATACATGAGCTGAATAAAGTTAAACTGAAACGTATATGTCCTTCCTTTCACACCTTCGCTGCCCGCCGATAATTAAACACTACAACATTTAAACACATAAACTAGTTGTAGTCCAAAAGTTCAAGCAAGTATGTAGGTGCATGTCCATGCCACGCCAGTAATTGTTGACTAGGTAAGTGGATCCAGATGAAGACATCAACTGAAAATATATAACTCAGAGAAAGCAACATGATCTTGCAACATCAAACACTGCAACATGATCTTGCAACACAAAACAATACCTTTTGAATAGAAGTATTGACAAATAACGAAATGTCTTGAACTTCTTGTACTTATACAACTTGATGACAATATTTTCGATTTAAATCAATGATCCTGTGGGCTGGGAGGCAGTGAATTTAAGTTTTTAACTGTAAGCTCAAAACGCATCTTACCTCTTTGTTAAATTTTAGGATGAAAGAGGGAGATGCCGGTGTACATGTACGAACAACTGCGCCGTGAAATTTACTGAATAAGTTCAAAAAGCTAGTGTGTTTTCCAATAACCATTGACTATAACAGATATTATAGTCAGTATTATTGGAGTGCACTGTAATAACAACACATACAAATATTTTTTAAACTTCAATAGATTTGGCAAATATTGGGCGTGGCATGGATTGAATGCTTGGGTTTAATATTTGGGCTGCGGTTATCACAAAAACCATTATGGCAAGCCCTTACAGCAGAAAGCATTAAGCAATAAAGCAAATTGAATATTACAATATTAAGGACATAAATACATGTGCACCAAATTAAATGTTCATTATGAAAGCAACTTTTGTGATAAGCATTTAAGCAAGTGTTGAAAGCACGGTTGATATTCAAGCATAATTACAAGTGCCCTGAATTCAATCAATTAAAGTGTTTTTAGCAATTCGTACGGACAGCAAGTTTGTATATAATTTATGTTTAGATTACAATTCAGTCTCTGGATATACAGGAGCTGAATCAATTTAAATGAAACGTATATGTCCTTCCTTTCACACCTTCGTTGCCCGCCATATGGAGTATCCAGGCTCCCATCAACAGCCAAAAATAGGGGAAACATTTTTTGGCAGCAACGAACAGTGCGTATTAATACAAACTATCCGATTGTCACACTCAAAACAGAAACGGTGCTAAAAAAGAATATATTTTTTCTTATCACTGCCTACTTTCAATGAAACATTCACATTCAGCCGCTAACTGGTTAAGAAACAAGTTGTTCCACACATTTTATAAATGTTCAAGACAGGTATCATCAGACTGAATGTCTGGGTGTAGCAGATAATTGCCTCCAATATCTTTTATCGCCTTAGCAGCATAACTGTTTAGCCGCTTTCTGGCCCTTTCCATTGCAGCAGGGTTGTTGGAATAACGCCATGAAATCCTAGGAAGTATTTGAGACCAAATAACGACCACATCAGGTAAACTGACCCTAAAATCTCGGTCAGAAGCTTAACATGCTTTCTAAGAACCTTTAATTGGTATTTCCCTAAATCATTTCCCACACAGTGCAGCAAAATGTATGCGGGGAATCTTGCTCTGCACGTCTAGGAGACCCAAACCACTATAGCCTTGCCACATACTGTTACATGAAGTCGTAAAAGTCCTAAATTGAGCCCATCTGGTCTTGTACGCGCAACCAAAAACGCCTTCTTGACAATCGATGAACCCAGACACCAGATTATTTGATCACCTAAAATGACTTGTTTATTGTTAATATTTAGCTAATAACGGGACTGTTTTATTAGCTAATCTGACACAACTGGGAAAACATGCACTGGGAAACGAACATAAGTTGTATACGCCTCAGAGCTCCATCTCCCCATTGCTTTAATAGACTCTGGGAGGAGGATCAATAAGTGATATTTATTATGATATACTAAATCTCTACTTATCATTTTAGAAATGTGTACCACCCTCTGATCCATCAAGGCGACTGGAGACGATCACGGCCACAGCTTGGAAGACAAGTCAAGACATGACAAGGGTAGGGTAAGTCCAAACTTTTGTTTTGTACGTTCTTTCCTTGCACGAGGTCGCAGTGGTCTTCACGATTGGGTCTGAGGCACTTTTTGCTCCGTAATGTGGGTGTTTGTTTTACCTCCCTTGATATACCAATAGTATCCAATGAGGTTGGCGAACAAGACGTTCTACTCTTTTGTGACACTCGAGTATAATTATATTGATGGGAGAAGTAAATATACATATACATGCTATACACACTTCTATGATTGTTTAAGATTTATGTCCAATATCAGATATAGATATTTTATGTAGTGTATATGTTTTGTGGAAGTTAGATACTATCTATACACAACCGATAGTAGTTAGCGCTAGTACAAATGTGTATGTAACGTGTCCTATGATGATCCCTGGTATTTACTGAGGACACAGTGACTTACCATTAGTAGAATAGTGAGTCGACTAGACTTATTAGTGACTTGTGTATTGTAGATTATTGAAGTTAGAATTCCACAATGTCCATAACCATGACGTCCATAAATGAACTTACTGAGATGGGTAAGGAGTTAGGGTATGTTGGAGAAGAGCTTAGAACCTTTGTTAAAGACGAACAGGCTAGGGAAAGGGAATTTAGACTTAAGGAAAGAGATGCTGAGAAAGATAGGTTAGAATTAGAAAGTAGATTAGCTAAAGAGAAACGAGATGAAGAAAGTAGATTAGCTAAAGAGAAGCTAGAAAGTAGAAAGTAAATAAGCGAAATAGAAGGTAGATGCTGATAAAGAGAAGCTAGAATTAGAAAGTAGATTACCTACAGAGAAAAAGCTAGAATTAGAAAGTAGATTAGCAAGGGAGAAGCAAGAGTCAGATAAAGAGATGGTAGAACGAGATAAAGAGAGAATAGAATTAGATAGGCAGTTAGAACGGGACAGGTTTGAGACGGACGGTAAACTAGCTAAGGCTAAGGTGGAGATGGAGAAAGCAGCGTTAGATCATAAGTTAGCTTTAAAGTTGTTAGCAGCCAAGAAAGATAGTGAGGACAGTAAAACTGTAGGTATAGTTATTCTGGGAAGTTAAACGGTCCGAAGTTACCATACATTGATGCTGACACAGATAACATGGACAGTTACTTGTCACGGTTTGAACGTTATGCGGAGTAATAGGAATGGACCAAGGATACGTGGGCAGTTCATTTAAGTGCGATATTGAGAGGCAAGGCCTCAGATGTATTTTCTAGATTACCTAGTTCAGATACTCTTGACTTTGACAAGTTAAAGGATGCTGTTTTAAAGAGATTTGAGTTAACTGAAGAAGGTTTTAGAAAGCGGTTTAGAGTTTGTTTGCCTGAGAAAGGCGAGTCATTTATTCAGTTCATTAGTAGGTCTAGAAATTACTTAGATAGGTGGTTAGAGTTAGGGAAGGTAGCGCAGACTTATCAAGGCTTCATAGATTTTTTGTTGCGGGACCAGCTATTCAATGTTTGTAGTAGAGATCTGTTCTTAATTGTAAAAGAAAGAAAATTAGCTAGTGTAGAAGAAATGGTAACACAAGCATATCAGTTTGCCGATGCTAGAGGTAGAGCTCATAATGAAGTGTCGAAAGACAGAACTTTTAGAGATAGGCATAGTAATAAACAGAAAGTCCAGAGTGGAAACTTTAGAGGTAGAGATAGTTCGATGGGTGCTAGAGGAGGTAGCAATAGTGGTAACAACATAGGTAGACCTTTTATTCGTTATCGTCACTAATGGGAATCATGCTTTACATGAGTGTAGGAAAAGCGGTGAACGTATCCGCTGTCGTAGACAATTTTAGTGACAATAGTAAAGTAGACAACAATGTTGGTAGTCCGAACCAATGTTTTAACAACCCATGGAATTTCGATAGAGGTAGAGGTGGTCAAAACCGAGGTAGACGTAGAGGCAGAGGTAGTAATAGTCCGATTATTAAAACCGAGAGTAGTAGCTGTTGTGTTAAATCGGATGGCGTAATGGCAAATATCGGAAATGTCTCTTTCCGTTTGCAGATCTTCCAACGGCAGATGGTAGAGTAATGGCACGGACGTAATTGTAATGAGGGATACAGGTTGAACAGGTGTGGTAGTTACGGATGAACAGTTGGTAGGTAAACAGTCACCGTGTATGTTGTTAAATAAGTCGGTAGAGTACGTTCCAATAGCGAGAATAGATGTAGATACACCTTTCTTTAAAGAGACTACAAAGGCACTATGTGTGGACGATCCGATGTATGATTTAACGATAGGGAACATAGAAGGTTCAGTACTTCCGGTAGTGTCCGATTTTAGGAACAGCATGAGTAATGCAGTAGAGACTAGAGCTCAGGTTCAGAAGCAAGCTCAGACTTGTAGAAAATTAAAGGTTCCTGCAGCCGTAGGTGACATATAAATAGCGGAGTTTAAAAAAGCACAAACTCAAGACGAGTCAGTAGATCCTTGTAAAGTGAAGGCCAAGGATGGTGTAGTGAAGAAGTGTCAATGGTCCGGTAGTTCTAAGTGTACATAAGAATAGTTTATTGTACAGAGATTTTGAAGATAGTGGTGGTAGACAGTTTCACCAATTAGTGGTACCTACCGAGTATAGAACGACAGTGCTTAAGGTAGCTCATGAGTCGATTATGGGAGGTCATTTAGGCGTAACGAAAACGTCTGATAGAGTATTGGCCGAATTGTATTGGCCTGGCGTTAGTGGAGATGTAACTAGGTATTGTATGTCCTGCGATGTATGCCAAAGGACAATACCAAAAGGTCGAGTGACCAAAGTACATTTATTTCAGATGCCACTGATAGATACACCATTTAAGCGGGTAGCCGTAGACATAGTTGGGCCAATTTTTCCAGTGTCGGATAGGAAAAATAGGTACATTGTAACCATGGTAGAATATGCAACTATAATTGAAACTGAGAGAGTAGCGGAGGCATTAGTTGATATGTTCAGTAGGCTAGTTGTACCAGAGTAAATGCTGACTGATTGTGGGTCCCAGTTTACGTCAGAACTTATGGCTGAAGTTAGCAGGTTATTGTCCTTGCGTCAAATCACGACAACATAGTATCACCCTATGTGTAACGGGTTAGTCGATTAACGGGACGTTAAAGCAAATGTTACGGCGTATTTGTACAGAGAGTCCTAAAAATTGGGACAAGTATCCCAGTGCTTTGCTGTTTGCATTTAGAGAGGCTCCACAAGAGAGTTTAGGAGTTTCTCCTTTTGAGTTATTGTACGGTAGATCAGTTAGAGGTCCCATGATGATTCGTAGAGAGATATGGGCAGGTGAATTAGATAGTGATGAGGTTAAGACTACATATCAGTATGTTTTAGATCTGAAGGAAAAACTAGAGGAGACTTTTAAGATAGCTCAAATTCAGTTAGTTAAGGCAAGTACCAAGTACAAATGGTATTATGACCAGAAAAATAGAGCTAGGAAATTTAAGATAGATGGCAAGGTGTTACTGTTACTCCCGATCAACAATAACAACAAGCTGTTATTACAATGGAAAGGTCCGTTTTACGTTAGAGGGATAGTGAACACTTTGGATTATCGTATCGAGATAAACGGAAAGTTAAAGACCTTTCATGCGAATATGCTGAAAGAGTATATCAGTAGAACCGATAATGTGCAACAAGGAGTGTAAAATTTAGTTAATGTTGTAGTTATTGAGGATAGTAAGGAAGGCAGTAGTGAGGACACTAGTCCCATGTATTTTCCAACTAGTGGAGGTAAGCAGACAGCAGCCGATGTAGACATATCGTGCATGCTTAGTGTAGTGGAGAAACGAGCGGTATGTCGTTTAGACTCTGAGTGTAGTGCTGTTCGGTTCGATGCGTCGAGACCAACAGATGTAGTGCAGTGTAGCTTTAAGCGCACGTTAGCAAAGCCGATTAGGGAAACGGGAGACCCTACTCCATTTCGCAAACAGTATATTGGTAATGCGATGGATGCAATGTGTAAGGTTGGAGTTCTTGTAGAGGCAGGAAGTAGTGTTATTAGTAACTTAAGTCGCCGCACATAATGACAGGTCTAATACAATAGAAGAAAACAATAGTATAATAGTGTATTGCAGTGTATTGTACAATAGCAGTGTATGTTACGACAGTGGAGTGTACAATTGTAGAATAGTGTTGAAATTGTGATGTTGCTTATTATGCAACCATGTCTTTTGCTATAAAGAATTAATAGTTTATTAGCGTGTAAATATTAATTATATTTTGTTTAATTTTGAAAAGTGTAGCACTTTCTTTAAGTGGGGGAGATGTTGTCCCAAAATAATCACAAGTAGAGCGTATTGGTCGTACACATCTCTTGTTAGCATCTGTCAGTCACGCGCTCATCCATTGTTCAGTTGAAACCAATTCACAATGTCCATGATATATTCAGGTAACACGGTAAAGCATGCACTTTTAAGTGGCCGCCAGAGGGCGTCCGGAAGGGCCGTTTAATAAGTTTTGTGCTAATGCATGTAAAAGTATAGGTCTATCTCTTTAAAGGGAAATGTTGTTTAAGGGTCCTTTCGTGTAGATGTTAATACTTCCACGTGAGTCACGGAATGAACGTGGGAAATAATGTTTTGGGCGGAACGTCGGTTATAAAATGCATTGTTCTCAAGACCTGGCTTGGATTGTTTGAAAGTTACTTTGTTTGAGCAGAGGATGGAACCGGCGAAATGGTCAGTATTTATTTTATGAACTTTTATCGTACATTTGTATTCAGTGGGTTGCGCCATCTTGGTTGTCGATGTCACGATATCCGGTTTGATTTTATGTTTCGCAAATATTAACTTGAAACTAGCATATAATTTTGAAGTTACTTTATTATATGTAATTATTGTAATTGATCATTAGTTTTATAACAATATTAATTTGATAACGTTGTATAATAGGTGCATTGATTAACGTTGGCGTATAACTCCGTGATTGTAATACACGATTGAATTGATAACGTTGTATATTAGGTGCATTAGTTAACAATGAGATGAGTGACACGTATAAATGTTCGACGCGTATACATGGCGTTGTAGAATATACATCCATTGCTACTCATCATAATTAGGGAGTGGCTTGCATATATTTATTAGATAAAAATGTGTTGGTGTAATGATAACTATATAAGATTGGTGTGTTTATGAACCGACATCTAACATGTATTATTACAGCCTAACCCGTCCGGTGCAGATAAAAAGTCCGGTGCAGATAAGCCTCCGGTGTGGAGATAAGCCTTCCGGAGTGGAGCTAAGCTTCCACGTATAAAAAAAGAGTATGATAATGGACCTTTGGAAACGGCCGAGCACGACACATACGAAATATTGCAGTCGCGGTTTGATTGAGACTGTTCATGAGTGGTAGTGAAATATGCTAGCTACCGCTCACGCCCTCTAGCACCTGGTTGAGCAGAACTCAATATTCATAAAATCAACAGCACAAAATTTTAACCATCCCGAAGATGGCATGCATATGGCGGTGGACATATAACGTTACGAGCGGTGGAGACGGTCCCCGTACCTGTGCAACATGGCCAGGTTCTAGTATCGACAACGCCCTGGACACGAGGTGGGCCCGTTATCCGTCCACACTGGAGGAGCTTCAGTCAAATCCTCGGTGGAGGTTAATTACCATATCTATCGCGTCATGAACCCTTATAGAAGGCATTTGATGACAATCACCCATTGGATTCGCGCATCATCATCTTCCTGAGCTCTAACGCATCACCTTAACCTCGCTAGACAAAAAGTATTGTGAACATCAACATTGATATTACTTTAACAACATTTTAGTGTCGTCTATAGTCATTCGACACATTCAGTATTTGTGATAATACTATGAACGTTTTAAACGTTCATGAGAACAGACTTTTCATATTTCATCTGTGTATTCGCTTGTTGTTGTGATAATTGTATATATATTTAACATACTTTAAAAGTTGCCTTAAACTTATATAAATGCATGCACCGTCATTGATTCTTTCCTGAGTTATCCCCAACCACTAGGGCCATCTTACGACATAGGCCCACTGGTACCCGAGGACCTAGGCGGCTGAATCTGAAAGCGCTGACTTTCAGGACGGGGGCATCGACGATGTGAACCGGCAGAGTAGTAGAACTGGCACGCTTTCCTCGACGCATTTTGCACTGTGATTATGAAAACAAAACAAACGTACAACGTATAAGCCCTAGCAAAAATGATCTTCTAACAATACTACAATTTTTTTGCAATTACTGTTTGCAGTCTTCATCTTTTGATGTATATTATGTTATTATTTTTTTAATTTATTTTAAATTTTATTTTAATTTTTTTTTGTTATGCAACACATACTGAATATATATACTTTTTATTTTTTATTTATCTTTTTTTTTTTTATTTATTGATTTATTTTTATTTTTATATTTATACATCATTACTGTACAAATATTCAATTAACATGTATCCAGAAGCATTACTCGTACAATTAAAGTAAATACAACCCACTCATTGTTCAATAAAAACAAGGAAAATGAAGTTGCCAATGTTTACAAACCATTGCAGAACGACCCCGATATTGATGACGTCACTCATAAAGAAATATAAAAAGATCGGATAGGGAAAGTAGCATTCAAGGAGGACAGTCAACCACAAAACACAGAAACAAACACGAAAACAGACAAACAAGAAGGCAAAAGTAATATTAAATGCAAACGAACAGAAACACCAAAGAAAGAAGGGTTGACAATAGGGCTACCGCCTTGGAACGGTCAGTGGCAAACTAGATCACTGGGGGTTTAAACCGGTTCTAGGGTGCACCAAACCTCACACTTACCCTACTGTCATCCCATTAAAACAGGACAGTGTAAATAAAGAAATCCCCGCCATAATCTAATCAATAGTCAATATAAGTAAAACACAAATATGCTCGTGTAAATATAATACAAAAAAAAAACAATAGCCTAGAAAACAACCATGAAGGTACTCAATGACTTGGCAGAAGCCAGAGCAACAAGAGAATAAACCATTAAGGGGACGACATGAAAGAGCACCTCTTTTGATAAACTTTTTAACAAGTTTAACAAAGATAATATGAAAGTGATCATGACCAAGAATCTTACGAAGTTTATAAATCACATCACCGTAGAAGTCAGGTTGTGATAGTCCTTGTCGCAGAAGAGTCCTTAAATTACTTTGATATTTGGAAAGAAGATCAGGGTTACGATAACAAAATTTTGCAAAGGTTTTACGAAGTTTATGGTAACGGTAACCCTGATTGAGTAGCTTTTTCGTGATACAAAGATTACGAATATTAAAGTCCTCAACTCGAGTAAAAGCTCTTGAAAAACGAATAAGTTGAGACACATATACCCCTTAAGAAGTTGCTCGGGGAACACCCCCATCCAAGTGGAGGTAATTAACAATGTCAAAATTAAAATCATCTCTCTTGTCATAGATTCTGCTAATTATTTCACCATTTTCATTCGAGAGATCTAAATCAAGAAAAGAACACCGGGTCAAAGGTCAAAGCTATTTTTACCCCTTTCAATTTCGTACCCTGTATACTTTCACTTCTGAAATTTATATCAAAAACTGTCAAAAACATGATGAGCTCCCTTTTCAAATATCAACACCAGGTTCAGAATACAGTTACAACCAAAAAATAACAGGAAATTGCAATAAAAAATGTTTTTAAAGAAAAAAAAGATTAGCACTCTTTAATACAGAACTACTTTCGACTGCACCAGGCAAGCACATCCGGCTGATTTAGTGGAATTAAACCTGAAAATGGGAGATGCCGGTATACATGTACGAACAACTTCACCGTGACATTTACTCAGTAAGTTCTAAAAGCTAGTGTGTCCTCCAATACCATTGACTATAACATATATTATAGTCAGTAATAATCGACACTCTTATCCGTAGATAATTGTAAAATCTTTATTAATTTTGGTTGTGTTTTGATGATTCCATAGGATCTATCTACCTCATTAGTTACTCTACTTATTAACATTCACACTAGCGTTTGTTGAGTGCAGTATGGCGGTTGTAAAGAGTCTTCCCGTGCTAAGAATCAGTAGTGTGTCTTTTACTGGTCCGTTGTGATCGAAGAGCCCATTATACGTGGCTTAGAAGTCGATTAGCGCTTAAGCCAGTGCTAGGAGGCATGAGAGATGTTGCTTCTTACATTACCTCTCATGAACGATAAATAACTCACTTAAACCGAGAGTGCTATTGTATTTACGTGGCTGTGTTTATTCCTTCTAAAGGAACTCCCTTATCAGTATGTATTACTATACATGTAAACAGTACAGTATGCGCCAAAAAAGACACCGCTTAAATAATGGGTTCGTGTTTCAAACGCCCTCTTAATGAAGTTAATTGCTGCATTACTAACAATATGATACGTATGCGAAACTATAGGATACGTGGCGAAACATCGTCTTTAAGACGATAATTGTATCACTTAAATATAAGATGCGTATGCGAAACGTCCTATTCTCATTTTAATGACACTGTGTTATGTTCACTTTTTATTGAATACCTCTTCTGTAATGGCAAGTGTTGGGCACACAATAGTTAACAAATAGCACGCACATGTAGTAAATTCACATTATTATTGAAAGTTATTTCATACATTTTAACTACACTATTTCTTCACTTTTTGTTCATAGATGATAATCAGAATGGCAGCGACATGGGTAAATCCCAGGCTTTCACCAGCAAGTCAGCCAATATACTCCAAACCGTGATATCAGATAGGAAATTGCTTAGGCTGTGTTAATGTATTAAGTCATGCTAATGTATACGGTACGGTTCTATATAGATTGTACCTTCTGGATTAACGTATTATGAGTAAAATAATAATTGGTGTTTAACTGAACTGTTATTATTTCGCTATATTATTTTGATTCCAAAGGAACTGCTGGATTGTACACATATACATATCCGTATAGTACAACGTTTCCATACAAACAAATCCATAAGGAGTAAAAGTAAGTATAAAAGGCGAACAGGAAATGTAGCATTCATGCGTGGTTCAAATACAAGTTGGCGCGAAGGGAGTAATATGATGTCCCGACGCAAACAAACAGGCCTACGTTGTCAAGAATTGCCAGTTTGGATTAATATGTTTTTTTATATCGTGGCAGTTCTATTTGTCTATGTGTCAGTTACATACTTTATGATACTACACGTGTCATACGCTGTTTAACGTTGCTTCATATTGTATTGTGAATTTACACTATATAGTATCCGCACCTTTATTAGTAGGTGCAATATACAAACACGTGTCATATCTTCCCACAACGCCCCTACCTCCCTCAATGCACAACAAGTAAATAAATAAAACGCATACACATTGGCACTTTTTCCATATATAATAAAAGATTTTGAATTATTATATGATAATCATATGATTCTGATATAAAAGGAGCATAATTGTTTTCTGATATATATTAAAGGTTCATATAATTGTCTGATATTATACATTCATATGTTTGCCATATGAAAATAAATTCATAAAAGCTTCGTTTTTATATGCGACTTATAATATAAATGATGTCGTAGAGAAATTGTTGACCGGACAGGCTGTGGACCCTATGATGACGCCTACCTAAAGCCCATTGGGACGGTGGCGTTTGATATTTGTCTATGCTCTTTCATGTCGTCCCCTTAATGGTTTATTCTGTTGTTGCTCTAGCTTCTGCCAAGTCATTGGGTACCTTCGTTGTGGCTTTCTAGGCTATTGTATTTTTTATTATATTTACACGAGCATATTTGTGCTTTACTTATATTGCCTATTGATGCTGCCTTGTTGGTTAGAGATTAGATCATGGCGGGGATTTCTTTATTTACACTGTCCTGTTTTAATGGGATGACAGTAGGATAAGTGTGAGGTTTGGTGCACCCTAGAACCGGTTTAAACCCTCAGTGGCCTTGTTGCCACTGACCGTTTCAAGGCGGTAGCCATATTGTCAACCTTTTTGTGTTTGTGATGTCGTTTGCTTTTTTTATTACTTTTGCCTTCTCGTTTGTCTGTTTGCGTGTTTGTTTTTGTGTTTTGTGGTTTATTGTCGTCCTTGAATGCTGCTTTTCCTCCGATATTTTTATCTTTCTTTATACGCTTTTTATCTGAAAGGTTCTATATACGAAGCATGTACTGCTTCTTTCATATACCTAACATGTACTAGATATAATACGAGAATCATATAAGAATTATATGATCATATTATGTGTCAAACTTGGTAGTGTATAAAAAACGTATATGACATCTCCATCTAACCAAATTTAATAATTAGTTCTTAATTAAATGGGAAAGTGGTGTATGACACACCACCTTCCCATTTAAATAAGAACTAATTATTAAATTAGGTAGCCATGTACGTAGATACCTAATATTATTTTCAACCACAACAAATAGTTTCTGAGCTTGATATACATTGTAGTAAATAACACCGAAGGAATGCGAGTGTAATACTTCAAAATGTTGCTATGCTCCTGCAGGTCATGTCATCACTGCTAATTTTGATATTGTAGATACAAGTGTTCGGCATCTGATTTCTAAACGTCCTAAGTATTGATTACCTCCAATTATTGATTTATATGCATGTCGTGCTCAGATCGTCCAATCGATTGAGGATTTTAGTATTAAATGGTGTCGTAGAGA
This sequence comes from Cyrtodaria siliqua, assembly GCA_037043455.1. NCBI lineage: Eukaryota > Metazoa > Mollusca > Bivalvia > Adapedonta > Hiatellidae > Cyrtodaria > Cyrtodaria siliqua. The sequence goes on along the minus strand of JAWPHD010004158.1, from coordinate 142,357 downwards.
AATTGTTGACCCAAACTCTCTTTCTATTTGGAAAAAATTTCTTCAAAACTATATATACACGTATTAACTTGTATAATGCTAAAAGTAAATATAAAAATTGAACAGGAAAAGTAGCATTCACAGTCAACCACAAACACACGAAGAAACAAATAACAACTATATATAAAGATGAATTCAAGGCAATCCTAACCCTTTTTTACTTCCTCCGAGACCTAGGTTTTCGTTTCGTAGATTAAAGTCGTGAATTCAATAATTTTATAATACATTTGTTTTAGTTCCTGCTGATAAAGCAGATAACAATGTAATTATTGTTTGACGCCTACATTACGTCAATGTTTTGTCTCTGAAACTCAGAAGCACTAATTTATATATTCCAGTTCAATACAATGAGGATGATATTGTTTCCACACATATCACTCGGTGCACTACGTTCAAGGCTGGGGTAGACGAAAAGCAAAATAAACTGCTAACTATGTACTGGATTCCTAAATTACTTAATCCGTATCAAGCTCGCTTTATTTGGAATTTTAGCACAAACATCTCCACGCTTACTACCGTTAAAGATCACGTTAAACAATATTGTGCTAAGCATTATGAAAACTCTGGGATTAATTTAGCTTGGTCTATTAAAAATGCAGGAGACATTCTTGATAAAACGTATAATAAACGTCAAGTTTCATCTATCAGTACTTATGACTTCTGTTCAACATATAAAACCTTACCATATTACGTTGACAAAGACAAGCATATTCCTCTTATTCAAAAGCATTCGTTTGAGAAATAACTACATGTTTGGCCTGTAACAATACTGAAGCGTTTTTTAAGTTTGTGGAGCACTCATTTTCCTTTTAGATATAAAGAAATATAAAAAGATCGGACAGGGAAAGTAGCATTCAAAGGGGACAATCAACCACAAAACACAGAAACAAACACGCACACAGACACAAAAGGCAAAAGTAATAATAAATGCAAACGACATCACAAACATAAAAGGGTTGACAATAGGGCTACCGCCCTTGAACGGTCAGTGGCAAAGTAGGCCGCTGGGTGTTTAAAGCAGGTTCTAGGGTGCAACAAACCTCACACTTACCCTACTTCATCTCAATAAAATGGGACAGTGTAAAAAAAGAAATCAGTCTCGTCAGGTATGGGACTACCGTTTATAGACAAATTGTTGGTATCTCTGTACGATTTGTGTACCTCTTGTCGCAGATTTGTTCTTGTATTGCTATGAAAGATATTTCTTGTTGAGTCTTTCATCAGATACACAGGCATATATAATTGAAACCTCTCGGTAGTTGGATTACATACTGAACATTGACAATCCTTTCTTTTCTACTATGGTTAATACTATCTATCCTAAAGAACGTCAACTCAACAAAGCTGACATTTCTGGTACTGTTGCTTCTTTTCTTTATTTACATCTGTCTGTTGAAAATCGCGAACTAATTATTAAAATCTATGACAAAAGAGATGCTTTTACTTTTGATATTGCTAATTAGCCCGATTTTGATGGGGAAGTTCCCCGAACTATTTCTTATGGGATCTTTGTTTCCCAACTTATTCGTTTCTCTAGAGCTTGTTGTCGTGTTGGGGACTTTACTATTCCTAATATTTGTATAACTAAAAAGCTACTCCAGCAGGGCTACCGTTACCATAATCTTCGAAAAAAATCTTTGCAAAATATTATTATCCTAACCATGATCTACTTTTAAAATATAAAAGTAATTTAAGAACATTTCTGCGACAAGGACTATCACAACCTGACTTCCACGGTGATGTTATTTACAAATTCGTAAGATCCTTGGTCATAATCACTTTCATACAGTCGTAATTATACTTGTTAAAAAATTTATCACAAGAGGTGATGACCCTATCATTTTTGCAACACACTTCATGCTTAGTGGTTGACCAATTTACAGTTCGCCACTGTGCATTCCACTTTGATTGTGTGATGACCGGACAGATTGTGGACCCTATGATGACGTCTACATAAATCCTTATAGGACGGTAGAGTTTAATGTTTGCCTTTTACTCATCTTTAAAGCCGTTTTTTTTTTGTTTCTGTGTATGTTTATGGTTGTTTGACTGTCGTCCTTGAACGCTACTTTTATTTTTACAGATCTTGTGTGTTTTATCAAATAAATATGATTTTGTATGTTTTATAAATATAATTTATTATTATTACGTTTTATTATTTGATCTGTTTAGCTTAGTTTGTGTAGATCTGCACTATTGTGCGTGATAGTGGTGTTGGATCCTACATTACCTCTCATGAACAGACTTACTAAAAAGAGTATGATAATGGACCTTTGGAAACGGCCGAGCACGACACATACAAAATATTGCAGTCTCGGTTTGCTTGAGACTGTTCATGAGCGGTAGTGCAATATGCTAGCTACCACTCACGCCCTCTAGCCCCGGGTTGAGCAGAACTCAATATTCATAAAAATCAACAGTACAGAATTTTAACCATCTCGAATATGATAAGCGTATGGCGGTGGATATAGCAATATTTGTATCTTTATTCTATCCAGCGGCGTATGATATCAGAATCTAATAAAATTGTATGCTCAAAAGAGCGAAATAAACAAAAAGGAATTTAGTTGGCAGCAGCGGTTATAAAACCTGCGTATCACAAGTAACAGCCAAAATACTAAATTAAAAAGCAGACAACATATCCTATGAGTGGTTAATCAATACCCAGAGCCTTTTATCGGCCGGAGTAGTGGAACCAAATAATCGAATATTAGGTAAGAAAACAAAAGAAGTTGGCAATGAACCACCGATCACTAAATATAAGTATCGGGCTCAGCGATCTCCAAAGATCGAATGAATAACAGTACTGATTGCTAGCGCGGGCAGACGTTTTACTGCACAAGCAACGCCACTCTGCTATAAAAAGAGTATGATAATGGACCTTTGGAAAATTGAAGTTGTTTCCATTTTGTAAACACAATTTTGTCCTAGTATTCAGGGTCAGATTTGTTCTACAACAATTTACGTTGTAAGCAGACCATCGCGTTGCAACCATCAGTGCCAAAATTCCGATTGAATAATAAACCAAATGCTATAGTAGCCAAAGTCCACCATTACCCTGTTGCCAAAAAAATATATTTCCGACAGGTTATATCCTCTTACAAATCCGGCAGCATAATTAGGCGCTGTAATTAAATCACAAATAGAATCATCACATTGCATATATGAATAAATTTAAACAAACTCTGCATTATTTGTATTTGTTCGGTCCATTGTGCTTACATTTCCTAAAGCAACAGAGAGCAGGCTGCTAAAACAGAAGTCTCTAAAGAAAATGCTTTATTTTGATATAAACATATTTAGGTTATATTTTTGACGATCTTTTTTGCTGTATGCAAGCCATCAATAAAAGTAGATATAAAACTCGAACAGGAAAAGTAGCATTCAAGGTATGAAACCACTAATTGTTTTCCCCACACATGTTAAAGTGTCACATATTAATGATTTGCTGCAAATTCATCTCAAATATGGATAATGCAGCAGTGCAATGTTAATATAGGAAACTAATTTTCCCTTAAAAAATCTCCAGAAAAGGTGGGCTCACAAGACAAGAAAGTTCTTGTCTGTTTATTTAACATGTCAACGGCACGGCTGTTTTCATCGATTGACTATTTTCATTGCTCACAAAGTGTAAGCATAGAGTCGAAATTTCGAAAATGTTCATCAGTGATCCAGTTAAACCTATTAATACGCTTGTTATACATACAACCACAAACTCGAATAGAAATGGACAGTTTTCCCCTACTTATAATGCCCCTTTCTATCAAAAAGGAGGGATTACTTTTTATTATAGGAACTACATTCGACTACACCTCGGAGTTTTACATGTAATTAGTGGTGTTAAACCTAATATGAACTAAGGTAAAACCTTGAGGTGAGCACAGAAAATGTGAAAGTAAATTTTAAACAGATAAAACTCAATGAAAGAACAATACAAATAACTTGTCAAATTGAAAGCAACTCAATAATGAGGTCCTCTCAGGGGTTTTGGAGAAAATGGCCATTTATATTTGGTGAACAAGGGAACAATGGCTGTTATTTTCAGGGAAAAAGAGAACATTGACACATATTTTTAGGGAACAATGGAACATGACTGTACAGGAAATAAAATTCTAACATCTAGTTTTAATATTAAAAAAAAAATCACAAAAAGTTAACATTTCAAACAATATCTTTGTGATGACAGTATTGCAACTATAATTACTGTAGGCCAGAATGAATTTTGGGGAACATTAGCAAATCTTTTAAACATTAAAAATACTTTTAGAGAACAGGAGAACATTGGACAATTAATGTTGGGGAACAGAGCAACATAGTTTTTGGGAACAAGGGAACACTGACTCATATTTTCAGGGAACAAAGGAAGATGTACCCCTTCCATCCTCCTGTGGGCCTCAATACTAATAAGAAGAATGAATAAATCATTAAATGCAATGTACAATTTGAAAGGGTCAAATTGCATTTATCATATTGTTCATACTGAGGGGACACTGATTAAAACAGGCAAAAAATATGTTCAAAACGGTTTTTGATTATGATAATAATGAATTCAAGTATATATACTCAGTCGCAAAAGAAAATTTACACTTTGACAATTTTACTTTACACCCCTATCCTTTTTATCAAGCAACAGTTCTTAATGATTCAACCTATTGAAAAACAAATGACAACATGATATTGGCAATAGAATGATAACAAATTTGGTAACAAACATGACGTATATTAATTTTGGAATTTATACATTTTATTCTAAAAATAACTCATTGCACACTTTCTTTCACAACTGAGCTGTATACACTTTCTTTTGCAACTCAGTATATTTAGATTAAAAGTTTTAGACTAGCTTGAAAGAAACTAAACTGCCAAATTCAGCATTTACCTCATTGCTTCAAGTATACACTGTCGTGATATAACTAAACTGAAAGATTGTTAAATTTATACATATACATACATTGTTCCAATTGCTTTTTTACATTTTTTTTCTTTTTGCCAGAAATGTTATTATTTATTACTAAATATATGCAAACTGTGACCTGTGTATTTAGCTGATAACACTAAATATGATTTACAAATAGATGAGAGATGGGGATAATTGTTTTAATTCTAACACCACAGTCCATCTGTCCTGATCTTACCTTGAATAAGAACAGTCTGTACAAGATGGCAAGTTGCATTCACTTCAGTGCAAGGGTTTGAAGATGTGACCAAATGGGCCACTCATTAAAGATGCTAGTGTCAACATCCAATGATGGTTGTAAATGCCTGACAGCATAATGCAACTATCAGTCACAGACAACCATTTAAATATAAACAAAGGATAGATGACACTTTTCTTGAAGATGTTCAATGTGATGCAGCCCTTCTGTAGTGTAAATTTCATTTTTGCTTTTAACTGAAAAAGCAGTTCCAGTACATCCTGGTGTTTCATCTCTGTTCTGGTCTGTTGTGTTCCGGTGAATCGTACAACAGGTCCATATGTCATCAAACAAATTCATACAAACAAATCCGGTTTTTAAATTCTATAATGAGATCATTTTTACCATACCACAAATATGACTTACAAATCACTATCTGAGTCAAATAAATGAGAACCAGACCATCCGCCATATTTTAAACGATAGGACACCCACCTGTATGGGCACAAAATAATCTGGATTTATGATTGTGTTTAGTGTAATGTATCTATCTACAGTCTATAGTGCTGCCACACGAGAATAACACACCGTAGTACACACAGGTGTGTGTGTGTGTGTTGTGTGGGTCGGTCGGTGTGTGTGGACGGGGGGGGGGGGGGGGGGGGTGGGGGTGGGGAGGTATTTTTAAATGAACAAATCTAGGGGGTGAGGCCCCAGTTAGCAATCCTATATCTAGCCTTCATCGGCCCGATATTTTGTTTATATATCGGACCAGTATCGCAAACGATATCGGCCCGAGATCGGCGGGCCCATCGGCTTGAAGTCGGACCAATATCTTGCCGGCTACACATCGGTCCAATATCGGTTAGATATCGTTTTAGTTTACTATCCATCATCGGTCAGACATCGGTTAGACATCGTTTTAGTTTACTATCCATCATCGGTACAGTGTCGGTTAGTTATCTATCCAATATGTATTTGATATAGTTTCGACCCGAAGTGGGCCCATTATGACAGATAAACATCAAATTCGTTCTATTGTCACCATCCAGCTAGCACAGTATGTAGCTAGAGAATCGGATTACCAATCCAAAATACATGAATATGTTTCGCAACATACAAGGTTATCGGGCGTTTAACTCCATCCGATTTTATTTATCAAATCAATTTAATGAATACTGACTACCTTATATATATCTTTTTGTTGGTGCTTATCTCAATTAGCTCGATTGGAAAAATATTCTTTAGCAATAAATAAAACTCTTGTGAATGTAGGTAGCATCGTTTTTGCAATGTAAAAAATGACATTTGTGAGGAATATCTGTTCACATTAACAATAAATATACGATATTCAAAATGACATGTCATTACCTCCCTTTATGGATTTATGGCGTGTTATATCGGACCGACAGAGGCCCGATATATGGTATCAACTGATACAGACTATGTCGGCCTAACGTTGGCCCGAGATATAATAAAAGACATTAAAAGAAATTTGCTATATTCATTCAGATTAATGCATTGAACAATCAATTTAGCAAGCCATACAAACAAAAAAATAAAAAATTGGAAAATATTGAATTAATTGGCTCTACATCTGCCCCGACGTCGGTATATCCAATATTTAGCAGACATCTGACCGATATCTTTTCAGTAAATCATAAAAAGAACACACAAACCCAGTCAGCAAGCCTATATCGGACCGATGTTGGACCGATATGTTTCCTATATACAGATAACGGATAAACATCGGGCCTTGCCGCTCTGTTACTAATATCGGATAGATATCGGTAACAGAGCGGCAGTCTGCATAGCGGCCCGATGTCTATCACAGATAACGGATAGATTACTGATAGACATCGGGCCGATCTGCCGACATTGCGACCAATTACCGATATCTATCCGATATGGCCATGCTGGCTGGGGTTGTGGTGGGGTGGGGTGGCTTGTCTAGATTTTTCAGGAGAGGGGGGTCTGTCTGAGGAAACTTTTCTTCTTTTTATTCAGGGTGGTGGGGGTGATATTTTGTAGATTATTCTAGCGGGTAGTCTGAAGAAATGCTTTCCGTTCGCGGCGAGGGTGGTTTGTCCATAAATAATTAATCATTTAAACTTGCTCAACATAAACTCACAAAAGTGTTCGTACGAAGTGATAGCAATTGTAATCGAGTTGTCATTATTAATCATTTAAACTAGCTCAACATCAACTCACAAAAGTGTTAGTACAAAGTGAAAGCAATCCGAGTCTTTCAGAAATTACCTGAGTTGTCACTAGGCCCCTAGTCGTCTGCAAATAATGTCAATATTTACTACTGTTACGTCACTGATTTTAACACGCGCTAATTTGCATAATCTTGAAGGTTTCCGGCCAAGACAATTTAATGTTCAGATGGGGTGTTTACAAATAAAATGTATACCAATGTATTCACTAACATATGCCCCTAGTGTTGTTTTAACAATGTGCGCTATGCAGTTGTTGACATGTTCAGTATATTGACATTTTTTCTAATTTACCTCGAAAATGATAACTTCTCTACAAAGCCTCAGTTTCGCATTTTAACCCTTTACTTATTTATGCTGCACATATTCTATAGGACTTTGTCAAGGAGTCAGAGAGCTTTTCAAATTATTTCTGAAACTCTATTCTATCCAGTCCTAACGGAAACCTTGCATAAAAAACTGTTTTAAAGAAAATAAATCAGAATTTCGAAACTAAAACAAGACAAAATACTACCGGTGTCTGCGTTAGAACAGCTTAAAGCGTGACAACGACGATTTACCATCAAAAATCGAGATGCATAGATTAGCAATTATCCCTTTTTTTTTTCTTTTTTTTTCTCCCGTTACAGTAAAGTTCGCTTGCGCTCAAAGTGCCTTTAGCACTTCTCGCTAGCTGTGCTCGCTATAAGAGAAGAAAACATGTGCAGATGTTTCTTAAATGAGGAGCTTGTGTTGTCATTTTCATAACAAGCTTAAAAAAACAACTTCACGTAAATCTAATGATTATTGGTCTTGTGAATACCAAGAACAATAGTCTGAAATCGACACAAATCGGAGATGTCTTTTAACTTTTACACGATCTGTATTGTCATACCAAATGGCATTTATTGTCAATACACCATTTTAAATAGATTAAATGTTTACAACAGTCAGTGGACATTAATAAAATATGCATTTTAGGTAGAATTAGAACGACGCATATGCCAATTTATGTCGATGTTAATGTCAGAATTGATTTTTTTGAACCAAATTCTTCCAAATTGGTGGTACTGTACCTGATTATAGTAGCTAATACGAGCTTAATGATGCCAAGAAAACAATATAAACTCATAATTGAATCAAGTTTGAATGATACGGAATACTGTTGTACCTTTTACCCTAATCTTCATTTTTCACAGTATCCTATTTTAAGGGGGAAGGGGAACGATTTGGTGGTTTCAGGCCTACCAAACCTGTTGCCATGCAGATGTAATTCATAAAAAAACATGTTCCAAACATGCAACCCTACATGTCGATACCCTAAAAAAACATAGTTCAATTTCAAACACTTCACAAACAAGTTATTTTAAATAAGAAAAAAAATTGAAACTCAAAATTATGGCTTTTATAGACAAAATTGGGCTAAACACGCATAACACCTGTGTAAACAACTATGGGAAACTTATTTCTGAGCTTATTTTACCAATTGTTATCGAAAAGTGTCCCTAGGTACGAATCTAAGCGAATCCTTATTACTGCAAGTATCTCTTTAAGGTTTGAAACCACTAATTATTTTCCCCATAGACACCAATGTTAAAGTGTCACATATTAATGATTTGCTGCAAATTCAACTCATGTATGGATATTGCAGCAGTTGAAAAATCACCAGAAAAGGTGGGCTAACAAGACATGTAAGGAAGTTCTTGTTCGTTTACTAAACAGGTCAGCGGTACGTTTTTTTCCTTTGATTGACTATTTTCATTGCTCACAAAGTGTAAGTATAGTGTCGAAATTTTGAAAAGCTATTAATACGCTTCTTATACATACAACCACACAATCGAATAGAAATGGGCAGTTATCCCCTACTTATAATGCCCATTTCCATCAAAAAAGGAGGGATTACTTTTTATTATAGGAACTACATTCGACTACACCTCAGAGGTTTACACGTAATTAGTAGTGATAAACCTCAAGGACGACAGTCAACCACAAATACACAGAAACAAAGAACAGCTTTAAAGATGAATAAAAGTCAAAAAAGACATCAAAAACACAAAAGGGATGGTCAGTGACAAAAAAGACCGCTTGGGGTTTAAACCAGGTTCTAGGGTGCACCAAACCTCACTCTAACTCTATTGCCATCCCAATAAATGGGACAATGTAAATAAAGATATCACCGCCAAGTTATAATCTCTAACAAACAAGGCAGGATTAACAAGCAATATAAGTAAATATAGATATAAAAATCGAACAGGAAAAGCAGCATTCAAGGACGACAGTTAACCACAAACACACAGAAACAAAGAACACATTTAAAGATGAATAAAAGGCCAAAAAAGACATCACAAACACAAAAGGGTTGACAATAGGGCTACCGCCTTGGAACGTTCAGTGGCAAACAAAGACCGCTGGGGCTTTACACATTATTGATCATGTATATATAATAAAATGGATTAGTTTATTTCAAATCCAATAGGCATCTGCCCGTGAGGTACAAATATGATAATATAATAACAACAGACAGTGATATTTTAAGACACAAATAAGCAATAATACAAAACTGAAATACGCATAACAATAGCCTGGTATGCATTATATCAATGAATAATAATATGAACTTCTATCGTGGAGAAGGTGTTCACTATAAAGTTAAATATCTTCCGACCTTTATTAAACATCTACTTAATATTTTGCCTCAAAAGTATTACATGTTGTATATAAACTTATCCGCACATACACACACTTAAAGCCTCAAATACATACTCGCATATATGTATACTCATACACACATATTTTAATACAGTACTAACAAATATTATTTAAATTAAAACATTTCTACATATATAAATAACCATGCTAATTATCAAAATATAATATTTCATTTCTTAATCTAAATGTCTTGTAGTTGAATATACCCTATTTGTTTAAAACTGACATATTTTGACATGTTTTGACATTTTAACTATTCAACAAGTTTAAACATATTTGGTATTTTCCAGTAATAAGGATGAATATATAACAACCTTAGTTCCTTATATAAACTGTATTCTAGAATGAGGAGATATTCATCATCTCAAATATCACATATCTTACACTTTCTTTCTTGGAGTGCCAGTTAGTCTTGACCATCTTCCGGCTTCAACCTCTAACCTATGAGATGATACTCTGAACTGTGCAAAAAACGTTAAATACTTATAAATATGCATTTCTTCTAATATGGCTGAAGCCTAAATTCCTAGATATTTCTATAAAATAGTGTATGACTAGAATTTTCAAGTCTACTATGCCAATCTTGTAATATATATATTGTAATATAAAAATGAAAAAGCCTACTAAGCCAAAAAGTAAGTACTCATTGACTTGGCAGACGCCGGAGCATCAAGAGAACAAACCGTTAAGGGTACGGCAAGACAAGATTAAAGACAAACATCAAACGTAACCGTCCTATAAGGATTTAGTTAGACGTAATCATAGGGTCCAAGTAGTAGGCATTGTTGCTGATATGCTTTCCAAATGTGGATTTATAAAACAAAAATTAGCATCGAACATAAATCGGAGGAATGTTTTTGATTTTGTTTTTTCTATTAATGTTGACTAGAGCTTACCACTAAAATGCGGCAAACATCAACGGCAACTATTTGAACCCACACTTTAAGGAACTCTCACGAACACCTCGTATGTATTCACATGCCTGTATTGTGTATGACAGACACATGCCTGCACGACTCGTGACAAGGATGGATCGATGGCAACGTCAATTAGACAGTACCTCATTAGTTGTCTACATCCTCTGTCTTGTAAAGAGAACAGGAATCGTTTTAGTAGTAGGTTTCTATCCTTTGTGTTCTTATCATGTTGTTCTCGCCCACTATGGGAACTACTTTATAAATAATGTGTGGATTAGCCAATACATATTAAACAATTAAAATACATTTTCATTTCCTTATTTTTTCAGTCATGTAAGTTTTGCATTGTATCCTGTAAATGTAAATGTTAATCCTAGCATTTTGCTAAATTTTTTAGACTTATTATTTTGTTACATCAGTTTGATACATTACAATGCCATAATGTTTTCCCAATTGTTTGTGCCATTAACGATTCCTTTCATCTTTGATAACTCTTATTAAATTTAAAATAGTTTAATGCATCTGGAAGGCTCATTTTTTAGCAATCGAAACTGTTTCAGTGAAATTGTATTTAATAAATGATAAAGACTTTACAATCAAAATATTTATTTGCAAGCATTTCTTTGAAAACAAATCAACTACCATTAGTTCGTGCTAGTCCTTTATATTATAACGAGATTGTTATAAATATAAAAAATATGACATATTCTACTTACATACTTACACATATATCAAATGCTAAGAATACAAGCCATAAGTAAAAGGAAACCCCCGCTAAGAAAGTCGCTTAGTATGCACAAATAAACATTTGTTTAAAATGATATAGATTCTCCATATTAAATTGATTTAGCTGCTTACTCTTAAAGTAGCCAAATTGAGGTATCTGTTCAACATTGTGCACGATTGATTTTGTTCAAAATCGAAGAATGTCATGCTGTAGCCAAAGCGACTATTCGAGAATTAGTCTTCGCCTTAAACTTTCGGTATCGCCAAATCAATGCTGGCGGTGCGATTCCCGCGCGTGATTTCATTCTTATACCGTGTGACGGATTTGTGCTCATCGACATTTAGGCCAATTTCAACAGGTTTTTCTATTTCCTTTCCTGAAATTTAGGATTAGACATAATATGTTTGACACAATTTCGTTTTTAAAAGGTCGATTTGAACATAAATACAATATTATAAATCGCACATAACAAATGGCAGCCATTTCGTTGTAGGGCACTATTCAACCGGTGAAATATATGAATTCTGATAAAAATGAAACTTAAAACTTCAAACAAACATATTTTCCTGAGTTAAAGAAATATAAAAAGATCGGACAGTGAAAGTAGCATTCAAGGAGGACAGTCAACCACAAAACATGCAAATAGACAAACAAGAAGGCAAAAGTAATAATAAAAGCAAACGACTTTACAAACACAAAAGGGTTGACAATAGGGATACCGCCTTGGAACGGTCAGTGACAAAGTAGGCCACTGGGGGTTTAAACCGGTTCTAGTGTGCACCAAACCTCACACTTACCCTACTGTCATCCCATTAAAACAGGAAAGTGTAAATAAAGAAATCCCGCCATGATCTAATCGCTAACCAACAAGGCAGCATCAATAGGCAATATAAGTAAAACACAAACATGCTCGTGTCAATATAATACAAAAAAACAATAGCCTAGAAAGCCACAATGAAGGTACTCATTGACTTGGCAGAAGCCAGAGCAACAATAGAATAAACCATTAAGGGCACGACAAAAAAGATCATAGACAAACATCAAACGCCACCGTCCCAATGGGCATTAGGTAGACGTCAGCATAGGTTCAACAGCCTGACCGGTCATCGTACAATTAAAGAGGAAAGCATAGTGGCGAACTGTAAAAGGGGCCACCACCAATCATGCAATACGTTGCAAAATGATAGGTGATAAACCTATACAACATACCTCGTACTTCTTTTATTTTTTTTTACAAAAGTAAAAATGTAGACACATTGGTCGTAAACGTAGTGATAGCATTAAACGGAAATCAAGTGCAAATATGCAGGTCGCTAATTAACATACGATCTATTTTTAAACAGTCCAGAAAAACATTATCTTATTTGTCCATTGATCCAAAAGGAAGCACACTTCGCATTCGTACATATTTATTATATAACACTACTTCCGTATTTCAAATCTTTACATTGATTGATTGTATATACGGACAACGTATTTTCGAAATAATCGTGTTATTAAATCTACGTGCCATAATTTGGTATTAATATCAATCAAATTCATATATTTGAAGATAAAATAGTGACAATAACTAAATGCACAGGTAGAATTGATAACAGTAAGTGGAGAAACGCCCAAAGATGTTTGGACAGGAAATGGAGAAAGAGACGTCAAAGTATTGAGATCGTTGAAATGTAGTCGAGTGGAAAGTTGTAACTTTATGAAATACGAGGAACATGCATAGAAGCAAACAATAACAAGGATAAATGAAAGGCAAGGTATATTAAATCACACACATAAACGGGTTGCTAAAAGGGCTACCACCTTGGAACGGTCAGTAGCTAAACAATACCCGCAATGCTATATCCTCTAACAAAATATTCAGCATTAATGGGCAATAAATCTTTATATGTCATAAAGATAACCATGAATGTATGAATATAAACAAAAAAGTCAATAAAGCCACAAAACAAGTACTCAAACTGGAGCATCTAGCAAATAAACCATTGAGGGCACAACAATACAAGATTGAACACAAACATCAAACTCTACCGTCTTCTCAGGATTTAGGTGACTGTAAAATGTTTTCCCTGTAACGCATCAGTAGTGTTATCTATACTGGCCCTTTGGAATTAACGAGTCCAATATAGGCTGCTTTGATGTCGAATACCGCTTAAGCCGGTGTTAGGGGGCGCGAGAGGTGTTGTTTCTCACAATACCTCTCATTAACTACTGACCTATTCTGCTACTTTATTGCGTTGGTTATGTTGCTTCCAAATGATCTCTACCTTATCAGTATTTATTTCTAAAATTAGCTAAATGATTTATATGTTATCACATGTTTGTTTACATGTATGAAATGTAGAGGCATACTCTTCCATATTTTATTCATGTTTTAAGACGACACCTTATAGAGACACACCTCAATTTTAAGTTAGTTTGTTCTATAAATGACTTGCAACTGTGCACATCATTAACGATACTTATTTGAATAAGTGTTTCTGTATAATAATAAGTGTCAGTTATATTGCAATAATACTGTGGTTAATCCTGCGGTAGAATATCGATTGGTTTGTTTGTGGTTTAAAATCATTTATCAGCACATTTCCGACTAAATATGACGGTCGATCTTTAGCGGTGGAGGCTGTACACTCACGTATTCCTTGGCAAAACCAATACTGTATATATCCCATTATCCGTAAAAGTCAACACGTTATCACTTACAAGTGAATATAATTGCCCATGAGCCAGATAATTCTTCGGTACCATCTCCAGTGGCAAATTCATACTGGTACCATGTTATGGAGTACATTCTAGAGAAAGAAAAAATCCATGATAGCAGTGCCAACAGGGTAATTGTTTTTTGTTATTAGATGTATCTCCCCCTTTCAAATAAAGTCATGTTTATTTAATATAGTTTTCTCTGAAACCTTTAGTGCTAGAGTTCTAATGTTTTGCATATGGCTCAAACGTATGGCCTGCTGCTACCAAAACAAATTAAAATAAAGACACTGGAGTCATATTTGGCCCGCCCCAGGGGCCTCATATTCACATAGAATATATAGTACAATCTTTTAAAAGCAAACCTTTTCAGAAACTACAAAAGCTAGACGGCTAATAGTTTGCATGTATGCTAAGCTTTTACTCCTCTATCACATTTGCTATAATGGTGACCATGCGGTCATGTTTGGTCACACCCAGGGTTATATATAAACATTTTAAAACAATTTTGTGTGAAACTACCAGAGATAGAAGTCTACTATTTTGCATGTAGCATAAGCATATGGTACTCTACTAAGGCAGTTCATAGGGCGAACCTTAATTGACTCAAGTTTGGTCCTTTTCTGTCACACTACTACAGTGAGTAAAGCCATTAAAGAAAAGCCTTTAAAAATCTCCGAATCTGCATGAGCTAAGTGTCTAATATGTCGCATGTAGTATAAGCTAGTTTGTTCAAATGGTGATACAGAGGTAAAATTTGACCCCAGTCACAGTTTTTTATAGAGTTGTATTAGGAAATTGCTATGGACTAATTGGGTATTCACATGAAGCGTTGGATAACATACATTTACTACTGTAGCTTTATCATCAGCATTGTCAGCATCTATACATACATAAAATGAGAACGATAGTCCTATATAAACCACAGCACTCAAAGGCAACTGCACCGTAGGTTAACGCTGTAAAACAAACTAAACTAAAACTAATAAAACAAAATCAAATTAAATAGTCAATGATTGGGACAATATACAGGTCTCACTACACAGTGCATTTTTACTATGTTAGCCTATATGAATAAAGTTTACAGGGCCAATCCAGTTTTCCAAGCTAAAAGTTACCTTTGTATGTAACAAAGCCATTTGCCCACATAAAACTGTACAAAATCTGGTAGGTCGACCAGGTTTTTAAACTCCAGAGTTTGGATCAGAATTCCTACTCTTCTTCAAACCAAAACACTGCCATATTTTGGTGGCAGTGTCATCTAATAGCTGCACATCCAATTTCAGACTCTGTTCATCTCACCTGCAACAACAATAAACATATTTGTCAGCAATTATTAAAAATATTTAAAACCGAATAACACATTACTACTTTTTAAGGCGTAACAATTACCGTGGCTTTCAAGGGAGCTAACTGTGTAATGAGACCTACAAATTTTAAGAGTGGTGAATACAAGATAAGCGACTTGAAACTGTCACTAATCAATACGGCCTGTTGGTTAATTTAAATTGATGTTATGTGTACTCAACCTCGCTATTAAACCTTCCTGACAAGACAGAGTACAAAAAAGTATACCCCATCAAACGGAAATCTTTAACAATAAAGTAAACACCCAGAACAAATAGTAAACCATACACTTAAATGTTTTTGTAAATATTTATAACAATACTTAGAAACTCCACAGAATGTATCCATAAATTTACTGAATAACCAAAGCAGTTGCAGCCAAAGAAAAACCAAATTGAAGATACGATCAAAAAACTTAAGGACGGACGTTCCTGCACCTACCTCCCGTTTCAGGGTTTAAATGGCCTATATTGTTAATTCTGAGTTGTTTTTTTACAAATGTACACCCTTAATTCGCACAAAGTACTATCAAGAAAACCATAGTATTGTAGTAGTTAGTACCGGTATGTCAGACTTAGTTGTCTCAGTATTCAAATGTGTACTATCCAGATAACGTTGGTACCGATCCTTATGGGTAAGCGATTCTTTTTTGTTTCTGGTGTTGTTTTAACGAACTTCAATATTGCAATTTTAAGTAATACTATTAACTAGTATTTAAAAGAGATAGAATATGAGTACCATTAATTGTCTTTTATTATTCCAAAGACTTTGCCATCAATTAATATTACCAATCAAAACGTAGCAATGGGAGTGGTATATAAAAGGCTTACATACATTGTGCAACTCGTGATAGTCCAGACATACTACCGTGCCACTGAGAGATTCTTGTGTGCAGTGGCGAAGGGAGTATACTCCTCAGAACAACACACATATAAACAAGTTTGCTAGAAAAGAATGACTGTGTGAATCCCAGCCATTTGGATGTAACCGTATCATTGAAATAATAAGGTTTTAGCATTTTAGATGTAAGCATTTCAACGCAGTCACCCTCCTTGAGCGCATGTAGCCTGTGACCCAATGGATAGCAGGTGGAGTTAAAATCCAGAGAAATCGGGTTCAAGCCTCGCCGTCGCCACTGAGTTTCGTCGGTGTGTTATTTGGCAATAACAAATTCCTCGTGTTGTCAGAAACAAAACTTAAGTAAATACTAATATTGAGATCAATGAGGGACAGTTTAAGGCAGTACATATACCCCTGTCTGACAGTCTTTGTCATTGTCGCAACTACTTCCGTCATTGGCAATAAACTTTCGATATGTTTTAGGTAACTGTCATTCAGTTTTCATTATTTCAGCATGCAAAACCAATAGGTTATGACTATAATAACATGCAAAGTATATGTTAATAAGTTGTTATTGTAACGACTGTACTAATTCTAAAAATTAGTTGCTAGGGTTAGTAGTTAGTACTGAGCTACTTCTTCGATGTTCTTCGTGCAAATGTATGTAATAGTTTTCAATTTCATAGGCATAATTCTTTATTGTGATTGATGTGGGTGGGCTAATTCATACTGGTGTTAAACATCGTTAAATATACATACATTGCAACAAAAGGCCTTACAATAGACATCTAATTGGATTTTGTGTTTACATGTGTTAACTATTGCTTGGTGTCTTTATGTGTAATATATATTCAAATGTCTTAATCATAATAAATATTGAATAATGCATACGCCTAAAAAAAGACTTTTAAAAAGGAGAAGCAATCACATTTCTCTTATCTATAATTCTTTGGACTGTTTGTGTCTTTTGTGCAATATATGAATATATCAGAAAATTAAAATAATAGTGATGTTGCAATTATTTTCCTGTTCGATGCGTGTTATTCTCTTTTCAGGCATGCTGAAATTGAAAGATTGAAAGAAAAGGCCTGAACGTTGCATACTACATACTTGCATTAATTCATAATATGATAATTAAATCTAGAATAGTTGTGAATTACTCATTCTTACAATTGTATACATATAATTTAAAACAAATATATACTAACCGTAATGCATAAAACATGTGTCAAAAGAGGGTGGGGTAATTTTGATTCCAATTATAATAAAAATATAAATTTCATGCAGAATGCAATGCTGAAACAAAGCTTATTTAATATGCATTAACCTAACATGAATTATAAACTGAATAGCATATTTAAACATATATTAACACTTATCAAAAAATAATAATAAAGTGCAAAAATGAACATCCAAAAGTTGATGCCAGGACTAAAATGGTAAACCTATTATTGTTAAAATTAAACCAAGCTATATATATATATATATTATAAGCTACCCATTCCAGATTTTTATCATGGAAAAATGTCATCTACGGACATAGCTCTTTCCAAAAAATAATAATAGAATTTGCCACCTGAGTTGGTAGCAGTATATAACATGTTGGGTCCTTGCTCAATGCCTATACAAGTCAAACAGGAAATGTAGCATTCAAGGACCACAGTTAACCAAAGACACACATATAAATAAACAATAGTTACAAAGATAAATAACATGCAAGATATGACATCACACACAAATGCTAATAGGGCTATTGCCATGGATCAGTCGAGCTGCCAGTGGTATTCAAACCCACAGCGGTGAGATGCGAGATGGTTTTAAAGCGTAGCCCCTTTACCCTCTCGAACATGGAGAAGAATATCAAATACATTTTCTAAACTCCATTTCTGTTATGTTTAAGTTAATTATATGCATGTATGTTTAAAGTAAACATGATTCTTATATCATTACATGATACATACTTCAATATTGCCGTGAGTGTCCCTTCAAATCACATTTTGTTCTGTGAGTGCTATAGTTGTTGTTCGATTTGTATAATGTGTTTTACTTACATGTATTTCATGCATGTTAAGTTGGACTTTAACTATGAGAAAATTGTTAACTCTGCCAGTACGTTAGAAAACATTCAGGCCTCAGCAGCGCCACTTAGTGTCATCGGTGTGTTCTTGGGCAAGACATTTTCGAATAGGCACGTAAACCAGACGGTCCCGTCAATCCTCCGAATACGTCAGCGTATTATAGAAACCTGTTCGCTAGTAAGGGAAGTGCTGGTGTCCCAAATTACCATGTATCATTCTCCCACCTTTGTGGCGGCTCGAAATAAAATAGCATATGTTATGAGCAATTAATATTAATAATACTTATAATATACTTTATTTTACAGGATTAATCTTCCATGTGGCCCTCTATTACGTATACATTTCCAATAATTATTAAGAAATTGGTGAATATGGTAAAACATAGTGAATAAGAGAACAACAATATATACCAGCAATCAGCCTCACTACCCACTTGGACGAAACCACTTTCCAGTTTGTTTCTGTTCTATTGTCCAAACGCATACTCATTCACCCCATATGTCGATTTCTAAATACTCTGACAAAACATAACAAAACAGAACGCATGCAAATATCGATGACATCATAAACTATATGTAGATAGCTGAAAATAGACAAATAAATTGGACACATGTTTAATGCATTAATTATTTAAAAAGGCACTACCTATATCTACGCGATTTTTAATGTAAAATATTAAATACTCAATAGTACTGGATTTATATGTATACAAAGCCATTTTATGAGTATTCCAAGAAGAAACATGGTTTGTATTCCAGTTCTGTAAATTATTAATTATGATCAAAACAATATCTTGAATAAAATTCTGCCCTGCCGTTTATTCCTGCCGGAGAACTACGAGTTTTTACGATTTTCTCGGACAGGCGCAATGCGATTCAGTTGAACGAAAACAATCTATTCGGGGCAGTTCCGATAGTAAACGAATCGATCGGAACTCTTCGCCAATCCGACGAGGCAGTTCCGATTGTAAACGAATAAGATCGGAAAATCTCCGCAATCGGCTTGTCTAAAACAATTACGAATACAATTTCAAAAATCCGATATTTTCAATCCTGTTTTTCCCCAGCAAAATGCAAATTACATGGGGTGAAATTATTGCCATTTACCTTTTTCATAGTCCTCGTTATTATTAAGTAAAGTTTATATCAATTGGTTGACAAAAATATATAGGTAGAGCCTCTTTAACAAACATCAACAAAAGAACAAAAAAACAAAAAAACAACAACCTTACACCTTACCAAAATGTTCAAACCGAATATTAAATAAAATAATGATTTGTGTCAATTTTAAATCAAACAAATACATGCAATCTGAGATTTTGAGATATTTTTACAATCTGACTATAAAGAGCGTTCATTTAAATTAACCCTTAACACGCTACATATACCGATAAATATAAGTTTAGCAAGTAAATGGCATGGCATGGCAAATTTATTTGCGCATATTCTAGGCTATGCGTGGCAGAGGTCATTAACCATTACGTGGTACAACCTTAATTCCATTAAGCGATGTGAAAACTTATATTAGCAGGATTGTAAAACGGATATTTCAACAATAAAATACGTTTAAAAACATGTTGTACTGAAACATGCGATAGCCTGTTTACAATTATCTATTAAATGTTTTAATTTTAAAATATGCAAACTGTTTAAGCCAAAATTAATGTTTTATTTAAAACCCTGTTCTTCATCATATTGGTATTTTAAATATGAAATACGCTGTTTTAACTAAATGGGAGATAACTCCGATACTTACGATGGAACACACCTATTTAGTGAAAGAGAAGATCCCCATATGTCATGCAAATGTTTTAATGAGATCCCAAATATAAAAGACAGTTTAACAAAACTACATCCCTTCAAAAGGTATTCTCTAAGAATAAAGTCCGCATCCAGAGAAAATAAACAAAGGCGGTAATCCTATTGTCAACCCGGTTTGTGTTTGTGACGGCGTATGCCTTCATTTCGTATTAACATTGTCATTTATGTTTGTCGTTTTGCGTGTTTTGGGATTTACTGTGTTCTGTGAAAGCTACATTTCCTGTTCGACTTTTATATTTATCTTTGCTATACCTATTTTGTTCAGTATATATATAACGGACTGTTCTTTCTTTGAATTAAGACCATTCCATACCGATGTATGTGTCAAAGGGGTGTTTTGGGGAAAATGATATTAGCAGCCGGATATTATAAACCCTGATCAGCCTGCGAGTTACTCGCAGTCTGATCTGCATTTACAATGGACGCAAAGGTTATTATAGTCGTGCTTAGCGGGTTAGGCGTTAAAGTCATAGCCGCTGTAACATGATATTGACATCATGGTTTTATAACACTCATTTTAATGTACTGACAAATATATTTATTTTAAACCGGGGACAATGACAAGAAACCAGGTATATGGCTAAGTGGTAAAATTCACTCTGGATTTTAAATGATAGTTTATGCGCAAAGTTTGTTCGTTTGAAGTTGTTAGATGTGTAGTATGTGATTACCACTTTGTTAGAAACTGAGACCTTAGAATGTAATGACAATACCACATTGAAGGTCCCATGTTCACCATCATATGCATTCCATCTTCGGGATGGCTTAAGATTTCGTACTATTGACATTTTAAATATTGACTTCTGCTCGACCGGGGGCTAGAGGGCATGAACTGTAGCTAGCATTTCCACTAACCAAAAGACTGCAATATTTGTTTATAGTTCAGCGATTTCCAAATTTCTCCTATCACATTATGCTAAAGTCCTACTCACTTGATACTGCACATTTGTTGTACATAACCATGTTTGTATCTCCAACCTAACGCAGTCATGATAACACAAAGCTGTTTTGTATTACTTAATGACCATGCAAATGGATTCATACACCTGTGCTATATTTATATTCTGTTAGTTATGATAAAAAACCGCTTACAATGTTTTGGCACCAGTTTACTGTGTAAGTCTGTTAGACAAATGTCTCACAGAGAAGCTTTTGTTCATTTCTCTGAAAATTCATCTATCAAAAGAAATATTCAACTGAACTGTGCAAAAACCTTTAAATACTTAAAAATATGCATTTTTTTTCTAATATGGCTGAAGCCTCAATTCATAGCTATTTCTATAAAATAGTGCACGACTAGAATTTTCAAGTCTACTATGCCACTCTTGTAATACAGATATTGTAATATAAAAAAGAAAAACCTATTAAGCCAAAAAGTAAGTACTCATTGACTTGGCAGACGCCGGAGCAACAAGAGAACAAACCGTTAAGGGTTCGGCAAGGCAAGATTAAAGACAAACATCAAACGCTACCGTCCTATAAGGATTTAGTAAGACGTAATCATAGGGTCCAAGTACATGTAGTAGGCATTGTTGCTGATATGCTTTCCAAATGTGGATTTATAAAACAAAAATTAGCATCGAACATAAATCGGAGTAATGTTTTTGATTTCGTTTTTTCTATTAATGTTGACTAGAGCTTACAACTAAAATGCAGCAGACATCAACGGCAAATATTTGAACCCACACTTTCCGGAACTCACACGAACACCTCGTATGTATTCACATGCCTGTATTGTTATTGACAGACACATGCCTGCACGACTTTTGACAAGGATGGATCGATGGCAACGTTAATTAGACAGTACCTAATTAGTTGTCTACATCCTCTGTCTTGTAAAGAGAACAGGAATCGTTTTAGTAGTAGGTTTCTATCCTTTGTGTTCTAGTCATGTTGTTCTCGCCCCCTAATGGAACTACTTTATAAATAATGTGTGGATTAGCCAATAAAGCAACAATTAAAATACATTTTCATTTCCTTTTTTTTCCAATCATGTAAGTTTTGCATTGTATCCTTTAAATGTAAATGTTAATCCTAGCATCTTGCTGAATTTTATGGACTTAATATTTTGTTACATTAGTTTGATACATTACAATGCCATAGTGCTTTCCCAATTGTTTATTCCATTAACGATTCCTTTCATGTTTGTTAACTCTTTTTAAATTTAAAATAAATTAAATCTGGAAGGCTTAATTTTTTAGCAATTGAAACTGTTTTAGTGAAATTGAATTTGATAAATGATAAATATTGTGTAATCAAAATATTTATTTGCTAGCATTACTTGGAAAAAATCAACTACCAATAGTTCGTGCTAGCCCTTTATATTATAACGAGTTTGTTATAAATATACAAAATTAGACATATTCTACTTACATACTTGCACATAAATCAAATGCTAAGAATACCGTTTTGAAATATGCCATAAGTATAAGAAAAAACCCGCTAAGAAAACCGCTTAGTATGCACAAATAAACATTTGTTTAAAATGGTATGGATTCTCCATATTCAATTGATTGAGCTGCTTACTCATAAAGAAGCCAAATTGAGGTATCCGAAGAATGTCATGTGCTAGCCAAAGCGACTATTTGAGAATTAGTCTTCGCCTTAAACTCTCGCCTTAAACTCTCGGTATTGCCAAAGTAATGCTGGTAGTGCGCTTCCCTTGCGTGATGTCATTCTTATACCGTGTGACAGATTTGTACTCATCGACATTTAGGCCAATTTCAACAGGGTTTTTCTTTTCTTTTCCTGTAATTTAGGATTAGACATAATATGTTAGGCACAATGTCGCTTTTTAAAAGTTCGATTTGAACATAAATACAATACCATAAATCAAACATAAAAAATGGCAGCCATTTTATAGGGATTCAACCGGTGAAATATATGATTTCTGATAAAAATGAAACTTAAAACTTCAAACAAACATATTTTGCTCAGTTAAAGTTGATGATAAACCGATATACAACATACCTCGTATTTCTTATAGTCTCTTTTCAAAAGTGCAAATATAGACACATTGGTCGTAAACGTAATGATAATATTAAACGGAAATCAAGTGCAAATATGCAGGTTGCTAATTAACATACGATCTATTTTTAAACAGTCCGGGAAACATTATCTTATTTGTCCATTTTTTATTTAAGTTGATCCAGAAGGAAGCAGAATTCGCATTCGTACATATTTATTATATTACACTACCTCCGTAATTCAAATCTATACATTTATTGATTGCATATACAGACAAAGTATTTTCGAAATAATCGTGTTATTAAATCTACGTGCCATAATATGGTATTAATATCAATCAAATGCATATATTTGAAGGTAAAATAGTGACAATAACTGAATGCAAATGTAGAATTATTAACAGTAGGTGGAGAAACGCCCAACGATGTGTGGTCAGGAAATGGAGAAAGAGACGTCAAAGTATTGAGATTGTTGAAATGTAGTCGTGTGGAAAGTTGTAACTGTTTATGAAGTACGAGGAACATGCATAGAAGCAAACAATAACAAGGATAAATGAAAGGCAAGGTATATGACATCACACACATAAACGGGTTGCTAAAAGGGATACCACCTTGGAAAGGTCAGTAACAATACAATACCCGCAATGTTATATCCTCTAACAAAATATTCAGCATTAATGGGCACTATACCTATATCATAAAGATGACCATGACAATATGAATATAAACCACGAAGGGCAACAAAGCCACAAAACAAGTACTCAAGCCAGAGCATCAAGCGAATAAACCATTAAGGGCACAACACTACAAGATTGGAGACACACATCAAACGTTACCATCCTCTTAGGATTTAGGTGAGCGTAAAACGTCTACCCTGCTACGAATCAGTAGTATCTTAACTGGTCCTTTGGAATTAACGAGCCCGATATAGGTTGCTTTGATGTCGAATACCGCTTAAGCCGGTGCTATGGGGCGAGAGGTGTTGCTTCTCACAATACCTCTCATGAACATACTTAATACATCCGATTCTGCTGTTTTATTCCCTTGGTTATGCTTGTTGCTTCCAAATGATCTCCCTTATCAGTATTTATTTTTAAAATTAGCTAAATGATATGTCTTTACTTCATTGTTTAAATTTATGAAATATAGAGGCATACTGTTCCATATTGTATTCATGTTTTAAGACAACACCTTATAGAGGCACAACTCAATTTTAAGTTGGTGTAAAACTCGCTGCTTCCCGTTCGTTTGTTCTTTATATAACTTGCAACTTTGTAACGATAATTATTTGAATAGTTAAAAGACAATTGTTTCTGTATAATAATAAGTGTCTGTTATATTGCAATAATACTGTAGTTAAACCTGCGATAGAATATCGATTGGTTTGTTTGTGAATGAAAATCATTTATCAGCACATTTCCGACTAAATATGACGGTCGATCTTTAGCGGTGGAGGCAGTTCACTCACGTATTCCTTGGCAAAACCAATACTGTATGTCTCCCATTATCCGTAAAAGTCAACACGTTATCACCTACAAGTGAATATAATTGACCATGAGCCAGAAAATTGTTCGGTAACATCTCCAGTGGCAAATTCATACTGGTACCGTGTTATGGAGTACATTGTAGAGAAAGAAAAAAATCCATGATAGCAGTGCCAACAGGGTAGTTGATTCCTGTTATTAGATGTATCTCCCCCTTTCAAATAAAGTCAGGTTTATTTAAATATAGCTTTCTCTGAAACTTTTATTGCTAGAGTTCTCATGTGTTGCATATGGCACAAAAGTATGGCCTGCTACAAAAACAAATTAAAATAGTGACCCTGGAGTCATATTTGGCCCGTCCCAGGGGCCACAAATTGACATAGACTTATATAGGACAATCTTGTAAAAGCAAATCTTTTCTGAAACTACAAGAGCTAGACGGCTAATAGTTTGCATGTATGCTCAGCTTTTAGTCTTCTACCACATTTGCTATAATGGTGACCATGGCGTCAGGTTTGACCACACCCAGAGTTATATATAGACATCTTTAAAACAATCTTGTGTGAAACTACCCGAGATAGACGTCTAATAGTTTGCATGTAGCATAAGCTTATGGTTCGCTACTAAAGTTGATCAGAGGGTGAACCTTAATTGACTCAAGAAAGATAAAAATATCGGACAGGGAAAGCAGCATTCAAGGACGACAGTCAACCACAAAACACAAAAACAAACACGCAAACAGACAAACGAGAAGGCAAAGTAATAAAAAATACAATCGACATCACAAACACAAAAGGGTTGACAATAGGGCTACCGCCTTGGAACGGTCAGTGGCAACAAAGGTCACTGGGGGTTTAAACCGGTTCTAGGGTGCCCCAAACCTCACTATTGTTTTTTTGTATTGTATTTACACGAGCATATTTGTGTTTTACTTATATTGCCTATTGATGCTGCCTTGTTGGTTAGAGATTAGATCATGGCTGGGATTTCTTTATTTACACTGTCCTGTTTTAATGGGATGACAGTAGGGTAAATGTGAGGTTTGGTGCACCCTAGAACCGGTTTAAAACCCAGTGGCCTTGTTGCCACTGACCGTTTCAAGGCGGTAGCCCTATTGTCAACCCTTTTGTGTTTGTGATGTCGTTTGTATTTATCATTGCTTTTGTCTTCTTGTTAATCTGTTTGCGTGTTTGTTTCTATGTTTTGTGGTTGACTGTCCTCCTTGAATGCTACTTTCCATGTCCGATCATTTTATATTTCCTTTTACCCTACTGTCATCCCATTAAAACATTACAGTGTAAATAAAGAAATCCCCGCCATGATCTAATCTCTAACCAACAAGGCAACATCAATAGGCAATACAAGTAAAACACAAATATGATCGTGTAAATATAATACAAAAAACAATAGCCTAGAAAGCCACAATGAAGGTACTTAATGACTTGGCAGAAGCCAGAGCAACAAGAGAATAAACCATTAAAGGCACGACAGGAAAGATCATAGACAAACATCAAACGCCACCGTCCCAATGGACTTTAGGTTGGCGTCATCATAGGGTCCACAGCCTGTCCGGTAATCGTACAATTAAAGAGGAAAGCATAGTGGCGAACTGTAAAAGGGTCCACCACCAAGCATGCAGTACGTTGCAAAATGATAGGGTCATAACCTCTTTTGATAAACTTTTTAACAAATTTAACAAAGATAGTAAGAAAGTGATCATGACCAAGAATCTTACGAAGTGTATAAATCACATCACCACAGAAGTCAGGTTGTGATAGTACTTGTCGCAGAAGAGTCCTTAAATTACTTTTATATTTGGAAAGAAAATCAGGGTTACGATTTTAAAATTTTGCATAGGTTTTACGAAATTTATGGTAACGGTAACACTGACTGAGTAGCTTTTTTGTTATACAAGTTTGGTCCTGCCCTGTTAGTCTAGTATTTATAGGTTTTAAGGTCAAACAAATTCCAACAGAAAGTTTTTTTCAGATTTTAGAATCACTGACATGTAATTAGTTTCAGAAAAAAAGTCCTCAAGATAAAGATGGTGGGAAATGCTAAATTTTGGGGTAACAGTGCGGAAATGCTCTTCCAAATACATCTCCATGTAAATCACGGTTTTACAGATGGATATTTGGTTAACAACATGAGATTTTGTGGAAAACTTGAAAAAAAAAAAAAATCGTTGATTTCTGTAATACATTTGGTGTTACTAGGCTATAAATTAAAAAAAATACTAAATGAGTTGTAAACACTTAGTTTCTTACTGTTTTGCACAGGGAAAGGTACAGAGATGTGCCAGAAAAAAGTCCTTTAGCATACGTCGATATAAATTGCTTTATTATTGGGTCTAAAAATGTGTTTTTTATAAAAAGTCGCTGAAAAAAGACTAATTTTGTAATAAGATGTTTGAACATAAACTTATCTAATGGAAGTGATAAAATGATGCACAATTATATATACAAATGCGTCATTGTATCGTAAGTTAATGTGAAAGTTCACATTGTGAGATTTTGGGGCAAAATTTTGAAAAAAATAATAAAATCATTGATTTCTGTAATACGGTCGTAGTACAGGCCTTTAAGCTAAAGAAGTAAGGAAACGAATTATAAAATGATAATCTATAATGGTTTTCCATAGAGCAAGATGCAAGGGTGTGCCCCAAAAGAGTTATCAGGCGTATACTGTTGAACAATGCATACTGTTGTAAACTGGAATCATTGTTAAGATGTATTTTGAATATACATAATCTACTTAAAGTGATATTATCCTATATATGCATATATCTAAATGTTTTATAGTATCAGAAATTTAGTTAGATGCTCAATTTTAAGGTCTGTAGCAAACAAAAGGTCCGTTGAATAAATGTCTAGTTACAATGGTTACGACCATGGATCATATTTACATCATTTGGAAATTTAATATATAAAATAATGAAGGAAAAACATGATGTAATTACATACATATGTATTTATAACCTTTTGATACATATATTGTATACACTTCATTGAATATGTGGAGGAAATATTGTTCAAGCTATCATTACAACAGGGTTTATAATCATTTAAATAGCATATATGGTAACTTATATTAAAATGGTGCAATATGTTTTATCTTTAGATGTGATAATTACATTTTATTGAAAAAGATCACCGGAAACTGTATGATAAGTTTTAAAAACACGTTCAAAGTAACTGTATGAAATTCAATTTTGAAATTTTGCGCAATACTCATGTCGAAGTTGTAGGAGCTTTTGTTCACATCACCTATCATTATTGCTTGTTTATGTTAAAAAAGAGTGATCAAATTACTAAAAATGTAACTTAAATAAATCTCAATTTCTATAGAATTCACAGAGCTTACATTTTGTCACTGCATACATGAAATTCCATGCTTTCTACAAAAACCTGTTACACATTCAATGCTAGAAATGTACTGATTACATTGTTTTGGTTGTTCATACTGTATATAACCTTTCATTAACATTCAATGCCCACACTTCCGAGAAGCAATTATGTGTTAAAAACACCAAGGTATATGACTGTGATTGAAGACTAGTGTGTTTCTAGTGGGATAATCCATAGATTTAGCTAACTATCAGACACCCCTCGTACGAAAATGTTTGGTACAAACTTTGCACAACTGGTGGTTTTAGCTGTAGCACTAATATTACTACACTTGTAAAACATGCATTTCCATCACTATTATTATTGTTCCAAAATAACTTCCGAAATGTGTGTGTTTATTTACCGAGTCGAGACAAATCATCGTTACGGATGATCATCTCGTGCACATGCTGATGACGTCGATTACTGGGCTTGGATTTACATACTATTTTTAAACAGTCTGGAAAGCACTCTATGCTATCACGGCTTACCTCTTTGTCCATTTCTTCACTGAAGTTGATCGACGAGGAAGCAGACTAAATTTTCATTCGTACAGATCCCCTGTATAACACTGCTTCCATATTTCAAAGCTACACACAACATGTTCGCCGACCCCATATTGACAAGGAGTCTGATCACGTCAGGCATTTCCTAAAACTACTAAATATTAACAAAGGTATTGATTTTATTGACATGAGTAGTACTTTTCGAGATGCTCATAAAGTTGATTCTATCCCAAAATGTTACAAAAATTCCAAGAGTCCTGTAATTTGCTATAAGTACAAAAAGACTATTAGAAATATTATTTTCAACTATAACAAAATTGTTTCTGACCTCGATATAGTTAATAACACTCCTAAGGAATGTGAATGTAACACATCAAAATGTTGCTATGCTCCAGCAGGTCATGTCATCACTGGTAATTTTAATATTGTTGATAAACGTATTCGGCATTTGTTTTCGAAAAGTCCTAAATATAGATTACATTCAATTATTGATTTTAATGCCTGTCGCTCCGAGATCGCCCACTCTATTGAAGATTTTAGTATAAAATGGGGTCGAAGAGAACATGCGGACCCAAACTTGCTTTCTAACTTGGAAAAAGTCAATTCTTAAAATTATAGATCCACGTATTAACTTTTATAACGGTAACCCCTCTTTACTTCCTCCGAGATTTTCCTTTTGTAATTTAAAATCGGGAATTCAGGAATTTCATAATATTTTTTTTTAGTTTCCGCCGATAAAGCAGCTAATAATGTAATTATTGTTTGACGCCTGCATTACGTCAATGTTTTATCTCTGGAACTCGGCAGCACCAATTCGTATACTACAATACACTCTACTGAGGAGGATGTTGTTTCCTCACATATCACTCGGTGCACTACGTTCAAGGCTGGGGAAGACGAATAGCAAAACAAACTGCCTACTATGTACAGGGTTCCTAAATTACATAAAAATCCATATAAGGCCCGCTTTATTCCGAATTCCAGTGCCTGCACTACAACAAACATCTCCAAACTTTTAACTTATTGTCTTACGTTAAACGATATTGTGATAAAACTTATGAAAACTCTGGGATTAATTTGTTTTGTTCTATAAAAAATTCAGGAGACGTTCTTGATAACATTTTCAATAAACGTCATGTTTCGTCTATAAGCTCTTATGATTTCTATACACTATATACAACTTTACCACAACATCTTATCAAAGACAAGCTAATTTCTCTTATTCAAAAAACATTCGCTAGAGAACATACTACATGTTTGGCCTGTAATAATATTAAAGCGTTTTTTACTAACGGCAGTTTAGATAATTATACTATGTGGACTTGCTATGAAGTTTGTGAAGCACTCATCTTCCCATTAGACAATATTTTCGTCAGGTATGGAACCACCGTTTATAGACAAATTTTTGGTATCCCTATGGGTACGAACTGTGCTCCACTTGTCGCAGATTTGTTTTTATTCTGCTATGAAGGAGATTTCATGTTGAGTATTTCACCAGATACCCAGGCAGATGTTATTGAAGCCTTTAATGACACCTCTCGATATCTGGGTGACATATTGAACATTGACTACCCTTTCTTTCCAACTATGGTTAATAATATTTATCCTAAAGAACCTCAGCTTAACAAAGCTAATATATCTGATAATAACGAATCTTTTTTTGATTTAGATCTCTCGATTGTAAATGGTGTAATAATTAGCAAAATCTATGACAGGAGAGATGATTTTAATTTTGACATTATTAATTATCCCCACTTGGATGGGGATGTTCCCCGAGCAACTTATTATGGGGTGTATGGGTCTCAACTTATTCGTTTTTCAAGAGCTTGTACTCGAGTTGAGGATTTTAATATTCGTATTTATTGTATAACTAAAAAGCTACTCAATCAGGGTTACCGTTACCATAAACTTCGTAAAACCTTTGCAATATTGTATTATCGTAACCCTGATCTTCTTTCCAAATATAAAATTAATTTAAGGACTTCTGCGACAAGGACTGAATTATATGGTGATGCGATTTATAAACTTCGTAAGATTCTTGATCATGATCACTTTCATACTGCATTTGTTAAACTTGTTAAAAAGTTTATCAAAAGAGATTATGACCCTATCATTTTGCAATGTACCGCATGCTTGGTGGTGGACCCTTTTACAGTTCGCCACTATGCTTTCCTCTTTAACTGTACGATGACCGGACTGGACCCTATGATGACGCCTACTTAAAGCCCAATGTGACGTTGGCGTTTGATGTTTGTCTATGATCTTTCTTGTCGTGCCCTTAATGGTTTATTCTCTTGTTGCTCTGGCTTCTGCCAAGTCATTGAGTACCTTCATTGTTGCTTTCTAGGCTATTGGTTTTTGGCTTACACGAGCATATTTGTGTTTTACTTATATTGTTTTTTATTTACACGAGCATATTTGTGTTTTACTTATATTGCCTATTGATGCTGCCTTGTTGGTTAGAGATTAGATCATGGCGGGGATTTCTTTATTTACACTGTCCTGTTTTAATGGGTTGACAGTAGGGTAAGTGTGAGGTTTTGTGCACCATAGAACCGGTTTAAACCCCGTGTGGCCTACTTTGTCACTGACCGTTCCAAGGCGGTAGCCCTATTGTCAACCCTTTTGTGTTTGTGATGTCGTTTGTTTTTATTATTACTTTTACCTTCTTGTTTGTCTGTTTGCGTGTTTTGTGGTTGACTGTCCTCATTGAATGCTACTTTCCCTGTCCGATCTTTATATATTTCTTTACACAGTAAACTGGTTCCAAAACATTGTAACAGAATATATATACCACAGGTGTAAGAATCACACCCCATAAGAAGTTGCTCGGGGAACATTCCCATCCAAGTGGGGATAATTAACAATGTCAAAATTAAAATCATCTCTCTTGTCATAGATTTTGCTAATTATTTCACCATTTTCAATCGAGAGTTCTAAATCAAGAAAAGAAGCTTTATTATCAGATGTATGAGCTTTGTTAAGCTGAAGTTCTTTAGGATAAATATTATTAACCATAGTTGGAACAAAAAGGGTTGTCAATGTTCAATATGTCATCCAGATACCGAGAGGTGTCATTAAAGGCTTCAATAACATCTGCCTGGGTATTTGGTGAAAACATGAAATCTCTTTCATAGCAATATAAAAACTAATCTGCGACAAGTAGTGCACGGTTCGTACCCATAGACCAACAATTTGTCTATACACGGTGGTTCCATACCTGACGAAAATATTATCTACTAGGAAGAAGAGCTTCACAAACTTCATAGCAAGTCCACATAATATAATTGTCTAAACTGCCGTTAGTAAAAAAAGCTTTAATATTATTACAGGCCAAAAATATAGTATTTTCTCTCTCCAATTTTGTTTTTGAATGAGGGAAATTGGCTTGTCGTTGATAAGATGATGTGGTAAAGTTGTATATAGTGTAGAGAAATCATAAGTGCTTATAGATGAAATATGACCTTTATTGAACATTTTATCAAGAACGTCTCCTGAATTTTTATAGACCAAAACAAATTAATTCCAAAGTTTATCACAATATCGTTTAACGCGATCTTTAACGGCAGTAAAAGACAAGAACGTTAGAGATGTTTGTTGTAGTGCAGGCACTAGAATTCGAAATAAAGCGGACCTTATATGGGTTTTATGTAATTTAGGAATCCAGTACATAGTAGGCAGTCTGTTTTGCTTTTTGTCTACCCCAGCCTTGAAAGTAGTGCACCGAGTGATATGTGTGGAAAGAACATCCTCCTCAGTAGAATGTACTGGAATATACGAATTGGTGCTGCCGAGTTCCAGAGATAAAACATTGACATAATGTAGGCGTCCAACAATAATTATATTATTAGCTGCTTTATCGGCAGGAACTAAAACAAATTTATTATGAAATGCCTGAATTCCCGATTTGAAATTACGAATGGAAAACCTTGGTCTCGGAGGAAGTAAAGAGGGGTTACCGTTATAAAAGTTAATACGTGTATCTATAATTTTAAGAATTGACTTTTTCCAAGTAGAAAGCGAGATTGGGTCTGCATATTCTCTACCGCAATATGTTTTGTATTGATTTCCAAATGTCTCCTTTCATACACTTTTTAAATCTTAAATAACTCTTGCCAAACTCTAAATTATCTAAATGCTAAACATGTTAATTAAACATGTTATGTTGTAAACGTGTGTGTAAATTCACAGGAAATGGTATTCTTCCTCTAAACAGTCATCAAGCATTACGTCTACAGTAACTTATCTATAGTAATGGCTGTAGATATTTTAGGAGGAAACATTTTCCCGCATGCACAATTTGTTCTCGAAACTAGCAAGTCGTCTTTCGTTTTAGCACAACCTAGACAATAATAAAAGAAAAAACTTAATTGTTGGGCTTTAGTATATGGTGGATGGAGTGGATGGGTGTGGGGCGGGAATAGTAAACCAAATTTGATAAGTGAACTTAGTAAATGGTGTCGTGTGCCCCTTTCAATGCATAATTACATGCTCATGGCTGTAACATTGTGTATCTGATGTACAAGCTGATGTATGATTGGGAAGCTTGATTTCAGAGCAATTTTAAAAGTGGATTGAATACTTTAGATAACATCATGTACGGCTGGCACGATAGTATGTTTCCAAGGCATTGGCCGCAAGTGAATAAAAATAAGCGCAAAAAAGATATATGATTGGCAGCATGCTATGGGGAAAAAGGATGCCAGTGGATCTAATGATCAATAATAGGCATGCTTACGGCAATACTGTAGAGTGCCAGCTAATATTTGGGTCGAAATGTACAATCAAAATAAGGCTGGTTGGCACGATGATATATTTGGAAGGCCTAGATTTGCAATTGAATTTAATCTGACCTCAGATTAACAGAATGCTATGGTGTGTTAGGTAGCATGTGGATCAAATGATCAACATGATAAATGATTGACAGAATGAGATGATATATGATAATAAGGATTATACGATTGGAAGGTTTACACGAGATTATAATGTCTTATTTGATATATATTGATATGTGTTGGCACAATGATAGGGCGATCAATGTTACAGGAAATTATATTTAATAGGATGATATATACCTATCTACTGATACTGCAGCACCCCCTCACGGTAATTATATGCAGGTACGCGTCTGTGCAGTGTGAGTAGTTAAAAATGAAAGATAAACTAGTTTTAAAATCACGTGAGAGTGAGATAAATGTATGATAGTGTTATAATGTTAAAAGTCTGAAGAAGACAAAGTGATTTTTAAAAGTATAACCAAAACAAAGCTTTCTTTCTATGACATGGAGTGGGTGACTGAGCACACTTCCAGTTTGAACGAGTTCAAGTCTGGCAGCATTGCAAAGTCGACTGGTAATCTATTTCACTGTACGATTGCAAGGGGAAAGAACGAATACTTGTAGTAATCAGCAGTAGTGTGTATTTGTCTAAAGGAATTGTGGAGGGATTGGCGGGGAATTCTCATGGGCTATATGACATATGGGGGAATGGGTACAGCAACAAGGCAGAGGACTATTTTGAAAAAGAGACATAACCTGGCATCTGATCGTTTGTTTCAAGGGACATCCATCCTAATTTACCTAGCATGGCAGTGACACTGGCGTGTTCGGAATAGTTATTTACGGTCCATCGAGCTGCCCTTCTTTGAACCATTTCTATTCTATTTATGTCGGTATTTGTGTGGGGGCTCCAGACAGGGGAAGAATACTCAAGAAGGGGGCGTACTAGTGTTTTGTAGGCGACCTTACTTATACCTGTATTTTTTGGACCTTATATTCCTCTTTACAAACCCCAGTGTCCTGTTTGCAGATGTGGTTGTTCTACTGATGAGGTTATTTCTTGATATATTGTTGCCATAGATGTCCACTCCAAGATATTTTGAACTTTCAACGGTTTCTAGAATCTGATCATGTAGTGTGTACTGGGATGGGATGGGTTTTCTTGATCTTGTAATGTGTATGATAGTACACTTACTTGGATTAAACTCCATGTCCCGTCTTGTTTCCCAATTTATATATATATACTGGGCAGAATGATACGGTGAGCAGAGTTTAAGTGGATCTAAATGCAAATTGATATTAGACTGGCATATTCATAATGTGTTTTGGAAGGATGATAAGGAGGTCAAGGTTGCATGATAAGGTTATGTACACAATAATAATAAAATGGTTATCATGGTGATATGACAGGAACGGTTGCGTTTAGGTAAGATGTGATATATGTACAAGTAGAACTAAAAATCGAAAAAGGCAAGATAAGACATCACAAACACACACGTGTTGACAATAGGGTTACCGCCTTGGAACGGTCAGTGGCCAAAAAAAAGCCGCTGGGGATTTAAATGTAGTGTGCAGGTAATGTTTAGGTATATGATATATCAATACCTTAGAAATAATGTGCCCGCGAGATACATGACTGACTGAAAGTAGTCCGTGTGTCTGCAAAATCATGGGTTTATGACTAACAAAGTCCTTTAATATAGTTCTATAAAACCAATTCCTGTCCCTTTTAAATGTGAGCAGACGTGTGCTTGTACTGACGTTGCTTATGCAACACTGTGATTGGATGAGTAATTTATTATGTTCACAAAGTCGGATTATCCGAGCTTGCGAACATAATAAATAATTCACTGTGCTATTATGTTTATATGGCAAGAGCAGGCATGGCTTTAAGTGCATATAGTGTGTTTTGAAAGAGTTATGCCCTGGCATGGATAGGGATAGCTTTGATATGGAAATGCTTTTAGTTATGGTAATCTAATATTTCATTCTACCTACAAATGAAACTCTCATTTGAGTGGATTGGAATAGAATGACAATATCTAACTAAGGAATATTTAATTAATAACAGACATGAATCATCAAAATCCAATAAGTATCAAACAAACCAAATGCGCATATAATCCTACTACATAGTGTGTCAATACGCTCGCGAATACAGTATTCCTAATAAGTTCAAATAACGGTCCGAGTGGATTCGTGTCGCCGCGATGTCCGCGTTCTGAGTGGCCTGGCTTCTGACTACAATGATATGGGAACCTCTAGTGAAATAAAGCAATTTAGATGACACTTTAGAAGCATCCTTTAGTTATTGCAGTTTCAAGCATGGTAAATATTACGTTATGTCATGTTAGCGACTTGAAAGATCTAGAAACATAAACAATTTGTAAAAGCATAACAATTAATACAAATGAATTAATGGGGTTACATTATATTTTTCCTGTGGGTTCAGAGGACCGATATAATCAAAGTATTGAAAGTACTGAGAATGCAAGGTTTGATAGGAAACTTAAAGACTGTGTGAATATGTGCACGAATGCTGGGCATTTAAAATGTCCATTAAAGTTTACATAGTTTTAGCCAATTGGTGATATTGGGCGACCTACAAAAATCATAGAGGGTCGATTCATTTCAAATATATAATATTGTGATCAATTGTCACTAAACTGTTTCAAATCTAGACTAGAATATTAATTTATGAAATTGATGATGGAAAGACAGATTTGTGTTGCATGGTCAAGCTGTAACGTAAGATGACCTCCATGTCTAAAATTATGTCATTTACAGAGTGGCGTGTATTAAGTAGTCTTCCGGGAACAAGATGCACAAGAGGGCCTGCGTGTATCACTCTACTGGCTTGAATAGTCTAAGGCCTACTGGAAAACATTTTTTTAAAAAAATCAAAGGCGAGATAACTATGATGTGTCCAGTCTGATGCAACTGGTTTTCAACTTGTCCAAGTTCATTGACGTAACCTAGAAAACGCCTTCTGCTGCAGGGACAAATAATTTAACAAGAGGCCCGTTGATTCAACTTCCCTATGTCTGTCCCACACATTGAAAATAAACTTTACTGTAATATTTATTTCAAGATGGCTAAATAAAGAAACAACACGATTGAGTAATGACATATATGCTAGTTATTATTTATCTTATTTCCATCCCTTTATACATACATATATGTAGGATACTGCAAGCAAAACAGTACACATATAAATTGGGTGGCTGTATGGTCACAAATTAAATGTTAGGAAAACCCCGGAGGAATGCATTTACTAATTGATATATTTATGGCAACAATGACAGCTGCTAATAACACAAACCATCATGTGATAACAATGACAGCTGCAATACCAGACTGCCATGTGATAACAATGACAGCTGTAAAACCACAAACCGCAATGTGATAACAATGACGGCTGCAAAACCACAAACCGCCATGTGATAACAATGACGGCTGCAAAACCACATACTGTCATGTGATGACAATGCCAGCTGCAAAACCACCAACCGCCATGTGATAACAATGACGGCTGCAAAACCACATACTGTCATGTGGTAACAATGACAGCTGCAAAACCACAAACCATCATGTGATAACAATGACGGCTGCAAAACCACAAACTGTCATGTGATAACAATGACAGCTGCAAAAACACAAACCCCATGTGATAACAGTGACAGCTGCAATACATAACATCCACAAGCTGCATGTCATAACAATGGCGGCTGCAATATATAACTCGGCAAGCTGCCATGTGCCATTTTAGCATTAATAAAACAATGTGAACACGATAAATGAATGTATGCCGCTAACAGGCGGACAGACTATTTGTTATTGCAAGCTCTAGGGGTGATAACTCATGTCTATTAAATTATCCTGTACTTGGTATCTAGTGCATCCCCCCGCAATTATCCTGCCACACGAACCATATCCTGGTTCGCCCCAAATTCCGAACAGTAGTTCTACACAGAAAGAACAGGCGCAAGGCTTCCTTAAAATCAAAAAGCAACATTTCGTGACCAACATCCTTTAAATGGACACCACGCTGCTCATATATTCCGGACTGGTCCACTGTAATTTCAGGATGTGGAATAACACCCCCCTTTACCTTTATAGGTAATAAAACGTCTAATACGACCATTTAAGTGTATTCTTTTTTTTTCTATTTTTTCTGGAGATATTGCCCCACGCCATTCCTTTCTGGGTAAAAAAGCGGAAAACATGACGACCGCCTGGGGGAACGTGTCGATAATGTTGCCTAGATCCTGTCGCATGGTAAAATCAAAAATCCCTCCTGCAACATCAACGAGATCATTAGAGCCAACATGTACAGGAATGGCCTTAGGTGCATTATAATACATTGAAAGGTACTGGATTTCAGTCATCAACTGACTCCATTTCATCCCCCGAATACCTATCCACTTAACTGTAGGGTTACTTATTCCCAAGTTTAACTTGAGCGTAATCGTTCTCTCATCAAGCCAGTGAATATAACTATTCCCGATGATCCAGACATCTGTAATATTTAATAATATTGGCTTTAACGAACTTAAGAGATTGATTTGACCTTATTTATAAACGAATATATCTCAGGAAAGCATCAGATTTCCACCTGCCCATCTTTTTAATAATTGCATCAGAAAACCCTCTTTGCGACAACCAGCTAGCTGCGCCTATACGAAATGAGTGGGTTTTTGTAATTTTGACTTGAAGTGCATGAATTGCGTTGGTAAGGATGGCTCCAAACTGATATGTTGTAAGAGGTTTACCATTCTCATGACAAAAAAGATACTTCGAGTTACTATGCCTTACTTCAAGAAATGCCAAAATTGCACTAACCGGGCATACTTCTGTAGTAAGTCTAGTGATCTTAATGATCTGTGAAACATTATTGTGATTTGTTTTTGACTTCCTTAGCTTTATTGTAATACTTTTGATAATACTGTTCTGCGGAAAGTCTAAATCTGACAGATATAATGGGCGATCTGCTTGTAAATGAGAAGCGTAAGCAAGTTCACTAACCCTAAATAAACCAAATAATGCCAATGTGTTTGCTGCTGTAAAAAGTTTCGCCTCGTAATTTGAGGCAGACACTATAACCACTACACCACAATGCTTCGGTTAACGATAACAAGATTTCTATATATATATTATATTCCAACAGAATAACAATCCAGTGGTGTCTAATGTCTAAACATGTTTCTTTATTTCATCTTATCATTAATAATAATTCACTGACAGCGTGAATCACTAAAAC
This sequence comes from Cyrtodaria siliqua, assembly GCA_037043455.1. Lineage (NCBI taxonomy): Eukaryota > Metazoa > Mollusca > Bivalvia > Adapedonta > Hiatellidae > Cyrtodaria > Cyrtodaria siliqua. The sequence goes on along the minus strand of JAWPHD010004158.1, from coordinate 103,467 downwards.
CTTTTCGAAATAGTTGTTGCTACATACAATTAAACATAACAAATATATAGTGAAACAACTCTAAATATATTGAAACAACTCTTCCCCGGAAATCTCGTTTAATTTGGGCTCTTTGGGCGAATATAACACTTTCAAGCAAAAAGGAAGGTGCGTGTGACATCTCATCGTGTTTCCCCATGATGAGAAAACACCTCGCAAAAACTCGCTTGGAAAAAAAAATCGCCCACAACTGATACATAATGAGATTTTCGTAGAGTATCTCGACCTGTTTATTTGCATTATAGTTATTTTCAGAATCCAATACGTTCGTCTAGCATAGATCAGCATGCATGTACGACTTGACGCCTCGATTTATGAGAACAAATGTAGGTTATCCCCCAGATGTCGATGAGGAGGCGCCAAAAGCAATGACTATGAATGCAATTTGATAAATCAACCTTGCATTCTAAAAAAGATACTACTGATATGTTCTATTCCGAAGAGATTTAACGTAATGTTTATATTAATAGCACCATTGTTACGTTAATAACATTATTTTCATGCGAACAATGTAGTTTTGTTTCGTCACGTTTTTTTACTTTAAAGTGAATTATAGGCCCATTGGACATGATGCTCTATACATTAGTTCCTTTTCATTATGTAACAGTTTGTGACTTTATGCTTACTGACTGACTGACTATCTGACTGATTGAATGATAATCTGATACTCATTCACTCACTAACTCACTCAATCGCTCGCGCGCTCGCTTACTTTTTTTTTGTTAATTACGGACGATTAATTAACTACGGAATGCATTCTATATAAAAAGCTTAGTAAACACATTATTAGACTATTAATAGTCTATTGAAGCTTAGTAAACACATTATTTGTGTAGTTTGTTGTAAATTACAGACGATGTCTACTTTATCTTATCATACATGGAACCAGAGGATCCCACACGAATGACTGTATATTATTGAGTGATAGTTTCACTTTATATTTGTCAATTTACCTTATATACGGCGGCAATTTGTAAGAGACATTATGACGTCGTTTTTTTGTTTACAAGACGTCGCTACGTTATGCGGCTGTAAATTTGTCGCCCTAAAAATTATGCGAAACCTTAAACCCAATCTAACGCTACTAACATGCATTTTATGAAGTAAGAGTTTAAATAATGATAAATAGTTAAGGTGTCTGAACTTATGTATGATATACCATACAAACAATTGGGATTAACTGCTTTACTGTATACAAACAGTCCTCATTTGCATCTGTAATACACTAGCGTATTACGAGAAATAAGTCATTTCCAAGCACAGTATCATATTGTATATAAAAAACATAGATTGGTTGTAGTTAAAAGCCGCTAAAATTAATTGATAATACCCTTGTCATTATAGCGATTATTTAACTACTGAAATATTTCTCGAAATGGTAGACATGTGGTTCTTTTCACGGACGAGCGGATGCGAGTGAGTGAAACAATAAAGGGCGCATTGGCTGAAGGATGTCCCTATTATTGAACCTAGCAATTAAATAATCTATTTATTACATTTTAAATCGGTTTATGTGTGATTTAATCACATTGTTTTCCTTTATTGAACATTATCGGCGGATGACGTCGACGACAGCAACAATTTATTTAGTCCTGTCTCAACGTTGCAATTAGTTATTGTTTGTGTTTGGAGTAGTTATTAATATTCTATTAATAGTCTATTGAAGTGCACACTGTCGCCATATCTTGTCCAGTTTGATACATTCATGAATCTCACTACCATCTATTTATTTATTTATTTCCAACATCATGATTTTAAACGATATTGATAATTACATACAAGATTCTTTTTTAAGACGTTCCAAAATAAAAAAAAGGACTTTCTACGTAGTCCTTTTTTTTGAAATATGCTATTAGAAATGAAATGTTATAAAGAACATTGTGTTAAATTTATTATGAACAATCTTTGGTCTGTAACCTTGAACTGTTGAAGTATTTCTTTGGTGGGAACATTCCCATGAAAGATGATGTATGTACACAATTCCGTAAATCTTTAGTTAATTTGACGCCCCTGTTCTTTAGACTGAACGTTGCATTTGGTTGGAACATTCCCATTAACTTTTCATATGAGCGTTGTAACGAATGATTTACTTTGGATGGAACAATCCCACCAAATCTTATTCCACCAAAAGAACATATGCGCATAGTTTACGCTTCAAAATTATTTTTCGCGAAAGTGAGATAATGTGTGTATACAAGTGCATTAAAACGAACTGTTCGATTTTTCTCTGGACGCCCCCCGCCCCACCCCAACCCCCACTCTCTGCCCCACCCCAACCCCCACTCTCTGGACACCCACTCCCCACCCCACCCATACACACACAAACACCCCACCCCACGTCCCAACCATCACATATAGATTGTATGTGCATCGATCTATCGCTCTATGTCTATAGAAATTCGAGGAATCCTCCATATACATGCTCCGTATCTGTAGAGACGGGGCTATCGTGGCCCAGCGGATAGCACGGTGGTCAATAAATAGGAGAACACGGGTTCAAGGCTCAGCGGTGTCACCGAGCCATGTCGGTGTGTTCTTGGATAGTACATTTCCCTTAACCTCTTGGAATATAAACCGGGCGGTCCTGTGTATCGGAGTCTATCCTCCGAGCACGTAAAATAACATTGGGAAACTATTTGTTAGCAAGAGTAGGGCAGGTTCCTGGATTCCAGTGTACTCTCTGTTGGACCGGCTCTAAATAACCAATTCATTGTAAGTCTGCAAGGTATTGATTTTTGTTTTCACTTGTACGAGTATAACGATTCTACAGTGTGAATCCAGCAAAAGTGTATAGAAGCATATATTTGTGTAAGTGCATTTACTTTTCGTTGGAAGAATCCATTCCCATATTTGTAATATGTATTGGCATTGTCATATAGGTATATGAAGGTTCGAGGTCCATACCACTTTACAAAAAAGGCCCTTGCGAGAAAAACAATTATTAAACACATTAATTTGTTCCGTGTGACTATGTTGTATGAATTCAGAATTTCAATCTGAATCATGATAGTATATCTATGTTTACATTTATTGTTGATTAGGTTATAACGCCCTTCAATCATTAGTTATAATCCATGATAATGTTTTTGTATCAATTAGTACTCGTATAGATGATAAATGTTATTCGACCTGGTAAACTTCGGGTTATCAAGCCGGACATAACATGGTAGACAGCTGGTAGAAAAAGTAAAAATACACGCTATTTCAAATATATTGTTATTATTTTTGTACCATATTTCTTATAATCCCATCATTACTGTAAGTCATTGTACTTTATCAATTAGTAGACCAAGTATTGATAATGTTATCAGAAAGAATGCTCCACCGATGTTTATACCATAGAGTTACACGTGAGAGTTAACATAGAACTCAGCCATCCAGAAACAAACAACTTATACGTAGATAAATAGACGCAAATAACTTGCATAGTTCACATACTTCAGATAATGATTTGTTTTTATTAAACATCTATTTCCGCTAATCATAATTCATCGTAAAGTGGAATAATCACAACGGTATCGACACTAGTATTATTTCCAAGACTCCGTGTATCAAAACAAAAATCCTCGCTACATCGTTATATGATGTAAACCCGAACATGGCATTCAACTTACAAGTCAACAATGTATATAAATGTATTTGTACTTAAACACATGTTGCTACTGCAATCATATCATCATACAGCTTTCGTTATTCCGTCGTCTTTTTTTATAAATAAATCACTCGGTTATTGACCCCTACCTGCTCTTATCTGTTTATGCTAATTGCATGCCTGGAATGTCTTTTAAATGCGTATTATGGTCGTCTTCTTTGTTTTCACCACAGTCTATAAAAGAAAGAAAACTTATTAGATACCATCCTTGAATATAATATGGGCATTTTATATGAACAAAAGATGAGGTCGTCTTGTATTTGCATTGTTTTTATGACATGAACCTTAGTTCAACATAAATACAACACATTTATTTAATCATCTTTGAAAGTGAAAGCATGAACTGATATCATTATTTAATTTACATTCTCAGTGATATATTTAGCGGGCTTGGGTTTTTATAATATTGAATCAAAATGGAGTTAATTCAATCTTCAATAGTGCATTGTAGAAGGTTGATATCAATTACCGTTGGCTGGTGTTTTTGTTAATAATACATATATTGTTATTTAATTTCTAGAAAATGCGATAAATTAAATTGAACACTTATCTAGTGAAATATCAAGGCGACTTCACCTAAGGTGTTTTATTTCACCATGAGATAGAATATCGTGCCAGAAACGGTGTAAAATAATCATAATATTTAAAAAAAAATAGCTACCTCCATCACGCTAGTGACTACATCATAGTGATTAAGTTCCGTGTGATGGAAATATAGTGCCTCGTTTATATTGTAAGCGGTATGGTTAATTTCTGATGGGCAAAATAATATTAACCAGCTGAACTTGTCTCCATATTTCGAGTAAACATAAATTGGAATTTGAAATAGCGCTGCTAGAATTGTCTCTAATAAACGTCACTAATAACGCTCGAATAAATCATGAGTTGCTTTCTTTTCCAGTTAATCAATAGGATAAAGCACGAAAGAAACTATTACCGTCACCACACGTTCTATAAAAGTTTAATGGGGATTTTAATGAAATGTTTGATTGTGAATGATTAATAAATCGCGTATTCGTAAAACTGAATTCTTCGCATTTGTCCTTCAACCATTCCAATGTCGGTGGATGAAACTTTCGTTCCATGTTTCACGGGTTTCAATCAATCTGTAATTTAAAGGTATGTTATAGAGGGAAATAATGTACACACATGCAATATAATAAACGTATTAATAATTAACTTACTTTACAAGTGTCGTGTTTATAAAAAAACAATCTATGTAGTGTTTGGTATCAAATTAGGGTGTTAATAGAATACATTATTCATCACTCTCGAAAGAAGACGTAGACGTAACTCCTATATACTATCATTTAAATTTAGAAAATACAGTATAAGTAATCATGTATACACTTACAAATAATAGTACCTAATAAAATATATTAATTCACATTATTATACAGCAAATATCAATATTTTATATTTCTTCGAAAAAAGCAACACAATGTGATACCAAATATTCAAACATATGATTAATTATACCTTTTTAGAGAAAACATATATTTGAAATTTACCAACAACTTAATATGGAATTTAAAGTGTTATTATTTAATGTTTTAAAATATGCATAAGCAGGTCTATATTGTTTACAATAATGTATGTGAACCGATTTTACTTACTACTTTTTTTTTTGGTTGTAGTCGTTTTATGTTCTATAAGTATGTCCGACTAATACAATTAATATTTCCTGTACACTATTTTGTGCTTAGCATTTTGTTGAATTTATATGTTTTCATTTTATTTTGTCACACGTTCTATTGCACAGACAGCCTTTTGCAATTTGAATTCAACCACTAATAATTGTTTGACTTTGAAAACTCTCTTCACGTGTTTTGAGCGAAAAAAAAGTACACACCGGTTCCTAACCCATTAATCAAACTGACACCTGATACAGAATAGATACAAAGATACACCCAGCTTAACTTTGGCGCGGTTGATAAAATAAATATACGCTGAGAAAGATTACCGGATAACCATTTTACACAGAATTTAATAATAGATCATAATAAGAACGGAAAACAATAGGCCCTTCTTAATATTATCTCATGAATATGTAATTAGCCAGAACGAGGCTGAGATGGGTCAGATGTAAACAAACAGTTCTTGCAATCATGGCTACTTCGTACAGTGATAGAGATATGAGTCTTATACCAAATATTTCTTATACTTTTGTTGAAGATTACATTAAATCCAATAAGTTCTCATCTGGAAATAAATCAATAGATAAAGGATTCAAGTTTTTCAGCGAAGGATACATCCATGACATGAAAGGTAAGACCTTTATATATTATATATACACACAGATTAACCTCATTTCTAGTATTCATCTCCTCCCTTATCAATATCTCTTATCTATAAACACCTAGCTAATTAATTTACAACTCTCACACTTGGTACTTTTCCGATGTAGGCATTAATTAATTTTTTTTTGGTTATCGGCATCTGAATGCTATACATTGTTTACATACCTCAGCCTGATCAAGTAGAATTATTCTGACCAGAACCAAATATTTCAAGATATTGGACTTAGTGGAATTTCTTGACCCTTACTGTAAAACACCAGCTGTGAATGCAAGCTTTCTCTATATACCGTAGTTTTCTCAATATCTACACCTTTTTTCAGTTCACCCAACACAAGATGGATGCAAAGTGAGAGGCAGATTTCACAAGTCCCAAAGAAAGACAGAAGATCCATACACGACTGAAATAAGTATAACTTCATTTAATTGAAATTAAAGCATTTTATTCATAATATAAAATCTATATCAGTATAATATATTGATGTGATAAATCTGTTTATAATAATTTAATTCATAATATAAAATCAATATCAGTATAATATATTGATGTGATAAATCTGTTTATAATACAAATTTATATATAACTTGATATATTCTATTTCAGGCACATATGGCAAGTGTGGCTGGTGAACCGGTTGTCAGGCATGTCAACTGTGATTGTCCAATTGGTCTGAATGCAAGTTGTGGACACATAACCGGCTTATTGTACCAAATTGCAAACTTCAAGAAGCTTGATTTGAAGGCATTACCTGAGGATATTGCAAAGACATTTATGCCACAGACATGGCATGTTCCCAGAGGGATGAAAATCACTGGAAAGTCAGTACAAGACCTCGAGGTATGCGGGTATTCGAAGACAGACCTGACAGAGTCCAATCCACCAAAGACAATCAAATCAACACTATATAACCCAGTACGAGGACAGACCAGTATGACAAACTGAGTACCGTGGCCCCAGATTTTCTTGTGTTACCAGCATTGAAACTTGCCAATACTACCACCACAGTCCTATCCAAATCTGGTCCTGTGCCACATGGCTCAGTATTAAGCTATCAACAAAAAGTACATGATGACTATATTATCAACATTGTTGATGGAGTTGGATTTCCCGACTTGCCAGTGAAATGTTATATGCAACATAATAACCATGCAACATTATCATTGCAACAACAGATGAAGAGAGAGGGTCTTACTCTGAGTCTGTCTGATATTAACAAGTTTGAAGAGAGAACAAGACTACACAGTCAAAGTCCACTGTGTTACAAGATCAGACGACACAGAGTAACAGCCTCTCAAATTGGAAGGATTTTTAAAAGGAGAAAAGATGATGAAAGTTTGGCCATACAACTGCAGTCCACCAGACACGTAACACCTGCTGCTATGAGGAGAGGTATTGTCTCGGAGCCATTAGCTGCCAAGAAATATGCTAGCGTAATGGATGACAAAGTCAATCTTTATCCCTCTGGTGTTGTTGTTAATTTCTGGGCAACATATATTGCAGCCAGTCCAGACAGGAAGGTTTATTGTCCAACTAAAGCACCACCATTTGGGCTTCTGGAGATAAAGTGGCCACAACCTCCAAGCGTGCTAGAAGCAACATGCCTATTTAAAGACGAAATGGGAAACTTAAAATTAAAAAGAAACCATGATTATTATTATCAAGTTCTGACACAGCGTGCAGTGACAGGACTTGAATGGTGTGACCTTTTTGTTTGGTGCGAAAACGATTATCACATAGAAACAATATATTTCAATCAAGATGTTTGGAACAATGTTAAAGACAAAATTGACATGTTTTTCTTCAAGCATTTCATTTGAATTTGCTTCAGTCATATGAGAATATGATATTAATTGAGTTGAATGTTAATGTGTGTTTATACAGTCATATCTAATTGAATTTGTTCCAATTTATCAATTTGCATTCTTTGCTCAAGCTTGGACTATATGGCCTCGAAAATTTGACAGCATACAAGCAACTGCCCATAGCTGATTTTCAGACCCTGTTAAGGACATGGGTATGGGTGTATCAAAGAGATGCAATTCTTTAATTCTACGATTGACACGTTCTATGTGTATTCGGAGTTTTGCTATTTGTTCTGTTTCTTTAATTTCAGTTTTTGTAAACTTCTTTTTTGAACTAAGAAATGGCGGTATGTTAAGGGTGACATTCTTCTCGGCCAATATCTTGCGTAACGTAAACACTTTATCGGCCATTACATCATCCCCTGGTTCTAAAAGATCTAGAATTCCAGATAGTTTAGTAATTTCAATATTAGACATGCACCCAGTATATAATGCTGAAATAAAGGTGACTGCGCCATGGGGTGCAATGCCTAAAAGACACTTGAATGTACATGCGCTTTTGTAATTGGAATACATTTGTGAATTTAATACAAGTGAGGATGGCTGTTGGGTTTTAATTTCTGTACAGTCAATAATTACTCTAGTTTTGGGATATAATTCTTTAAAACAGTCGGGCATGTTTTCATTGATAATGGTTTTGGGAAGCCATAATGGAATTATACCCAGAACTATATATAAGCAATTAACCCATGTTACTATTTTGCGGCTCACAGTTGAAACTGAGCAATTAAACCGAACACTCAAGTCTTGCTCAATCAATCCAACACGCTGTCTACAGAGAAACATAAACAATTCATCTATTAAGAGCATATTCCTCTTTCTTCCTGCAAGGTTTATAGTTTCGCCACTTTGATAATATTTGCTTTGCATGTTCGTCGCAGATGGTTCAATACATTCAAAAAATGACAGAAATATTATATATGAAGGAAAACCAGTGTAAAATTGAATTAGTTTGTCATCTCTTGAAAATCTAGACACTAGAAAACGTTCTGAAGCCAACTGTTTGTTGAGACTATCACATTCATCAGTATTTCTACATAGTTCTTCCTTTAGTTTCGCCAGTTCGGAATCCCCTTGAATGGTAGTTTCTGTGTATGGTACATCTGTATCGCAACATTCTGTTACTGGATCTTGTGTCTTCAACCTGTAAAACAAGAATATATGAACTTATATTTGATCACATTTATGTAATAAAATAATACATACTACTTAATAGTTGTTATTTGTTACTACACTTTTAATCATTATGCAAATGAACATACCTTTTACATTGCTTGTTCTCAGGTGATGCAAGCTTCTTCCTTTTTATAGTCCTTCTTGGTGTTCTTTCTTCTTTCCAGTCGAAAATACTGGGGACAGCATCCTTCTTTAGTCTTCTTTTAAGAGGGTTCCAACCAGTGTAATCATTTTTAGTAAAATGTTTGGAACACACAACAGTGGTTTTTGATATCTGAAAGATTTATTAATACCGGTCACCATATAAATCGCCACAACAGAATAAATACGGTATTTCATAGGGCTATTTGATGAATATGTTGGCTTGTTTTAACACATCTTTTGATTAAACCCTATTATGTTTATTAATTCATAATTGAGTAGAATGTTGTTTTCTAATTAAAAGGTAAATAATTACAAAATCAAACACTTAAAGGTTGCATGTAATAGTGATAATAACATAAAATACTCACATTGAATAGAGGCCCTCATCTCTCCTGATCTTAATAATCCACTGTTTCCTTAAACTCTCATCTTTTGGAATATGATGGAAACTTAATGAAAGATCATATCTCCCATTTGAGTTACAAAATGGTACACAGCAATAATAATTTGATGCTTTATTTTTTTTAATACCACTTGCCGATTGACTGACATCACTGCTAGCAGACATGATTGTTTACATCTGACCCATCTCAGCCTCGTTCTGAGAGTGGAATGTACAGCATGCATATAATTTGAGAAGGGGCTATTCCATTGCCTACCGGGAACTGGACATGTCATTTCAAATAACCAAACATACCTTAGATCTTGTGTAATACATTTATGTTAGCAATTGCCTTGACCCCGAGTTAAAGGAGTTGTACACAACAGATCTTTTCAATGCGGTGAACTTTTCTGCCCAATATATATTTGATAAAATCAGCCATTGCTGAGTTTGACATTCGCCGCGACCTTGAACCTGGGTTGTCGGAAATTGTACGCGATACTCCTTCCCTTTCTAAACAATTTCTTTTTGATCCAATGTATGGACCAGACTTACATACGTTCACCTTTGACCTTCTAAATAAATCTGCCAAACATGTATTTGATTGAACATTCTATTATGGAGTTACAGCTCGAACAGAAAGCGAGACGGACCTTCATTACGAAGCAAGGTGTAGCAAGATGTATAAAGAGTCTCGGTATGATGTGGTCTTTGTATGTTGTTTTTTTATATTTTCATAAAATGTGAAAATATCAAAATACAATGACAATCACAAAGTTGAAATGTGTACTAAGTTCATTAGATATATATGGTAGTAGTAGTAGTAATAGTAGTAGTAGTAGTATTAGTAGTAGTAGTAGGAGTAGTAGTAGTAGTAGTAGGAGTAGTAGTAGTAGTAGTAGTAGATGTAGACGTGGTAGTAATAGCAGTAGTAGTATTAGTAGTAAAAGTAGTGTAGTAGTAGTAGTAGTAGTACTAATAATAGTAGTAGTAGGCTATTAGTAGTATTAGTATTAGTATTAGTATTAGTAGTAGTAGTAGTAGTAGTATACTAGTAGTAGTTGTTGTAGTAGCAGTAGCAGTAGTAGACTATAAGGAATAGTAGAGTAGTGATAGAAGTAGTAGTAGTAGTAGTAGTAGTAGTAGTAGTAGTAGTAGTAGACTACAAGGAGTAGTAGTAGTAAAAGAAGAAGAAGTAGTAGTAGTAGTAGTAGTAGTAGTAGTAGAAATAGTAGTAGATTGATAGTAGTAGTAGTAGTAGTAGTAGTAGTAGCAGTAGTAGTAGTAGAAGTAGTAGTAGCAGTAGTAGTAGTAGTAGTAGTAGTAGTAGTAGTAGTAGAAGTAGTATACTAGTAGTAGTAGTAGTAGTAGTAGACTACAAGGCGTAGTAGAGTAGTAGTAGTAGTAGTAGTAG
>JAWPHD010004158.1:0-90000 GCA_037043455.1 Cyrtodaria siliqua | reverse complement strand
TAGTAGTAGTAGTAGTAGTAGTGGTGGTGGTAATGATAGTAGTAGTAGTAGTAGTAGTAGTAGTAGTAGTAGTAGTAGTAGTAGTAGCAGTAGCAGTAGCAGTAGCAGTAGAAGTAGTAGTAGTAGTAGTAGTAGTAGTAGTGGTGGTGGTAATGATAGTAGTAGTAGTAGTAGTAGTAGTAGTAGTAGTAGTAGTAGTAGTAGTAGTAGTAGTAGTAGTAGTAGTAGTAGTAGTAGACTAGTAGTAGGAGTATGAGTAGTAGAAGTAGTGGTAGTAGTAGTAATATTAATAGTAGTGCAGATTGATAGTTGTAGTAGAAATGTAATATTAGACTCGTAGGAGTAGTAGTAATGGAAGTAGTACAAGTAGTAGTAGTAGTAGTAGTAGTAGTAGTAGTAGTAGTAGTAATAGTAGTAGTAGTAGAAGTAGTATTAGTATAAGTAGAAGTGGCAGTAGTAGTAGTAGCAGTAGTAGTAGTACATGTAGAAGTAGTAGAAGTAGTAGAAGTAGTTGTAGTAATACTAGTATTAGTAGCCTACTACTACTAGTAGTACAAGACTAGGGTGTGTGACTTTCCTAAGGGCACAACACGTAACGCAGTGGCGCCAGTGAGGCTCGAAAGTCATACTCCTTGGATTCAGAGTCAAACGTATTATCCGTCGGTCCATCTTGTCTCCAGATATTAAAAGAAGCAAATTATTTCGATATTAAACATAGGTTTCGAAATGAAACAATTATATAAAAATATACGTATACACGTGTTTTTGGGGCATTACAAAAATAAGAAAATAAACAATAATGCATGTATGCAATTAATGCCGCATAAATGTTATCAAAGCAATATTGTTACAACAAGAAAATTACTGATATGGAGACAGTGTATGATTTTGTCTTCGCAATATGTTTTCTAAAACAATGGTTTCATTACGTTATATCTTAATTAAGATTAAGACACATGAATATTATTTCAACCGAAATGGGACCGGAGTTCGCGATACGCCCCTTAACAAAGTAATGCACTAAACAATTGAATACTCTCCTACAGAAATGATAGATGCAGCCCTCTAGATCACGAAAGGAGTCCCGTCTTAAACGGATTAATATATAACAGTTGAAACTATACTTTAATCTATGGTTATAAAACAGGGTGGCATGCCGAAAAACGAATCTGTTCTGATTGCTTCTAGGTACAGTTCTATGACTAACCCCCAACTCATCTGGCTCCAACTACCTGATAATAAATATGTAGGTCAGTGTAACCAGCATGGGGAAATGAAAAGGCATTCGCCTAACTGAAATCCCAAATTCCTGGTTACAGTACACATCTACTGTAAGAGTGAATACGTGTGTGTTTGATACTGTCTGTTTTAACATTTTTAAATATCGGAATTTACAGTGTTATTTCAATGTTATTACAACTTGTACAGCAAATATCGAAAAGAAATAACATACCATGGAACTATTTAATATTTATTTATGTTCATACCTTAATCCAGTTTTTAAAGTACACTAGATTGAAACGCACATGCGGCAATATTGATTCTTAAAGACCTTTATCTCAACCCTACATTATCTTATAAAGGCATGACAAGATTGCTTATATGCCTAACCCCATATATATTGCAGCTACCTTTTTAAGGAGTGAATTCATACGCTTGATTTCTGTGTATCTCGTCATAGCTAGGCGCCCTGCCGTAGTTCGTCCGAAGGTTGTCTGTCATTGGTAGTTCACAAATGTTTCTCCCTATATATAATTCTGCCTTGTGAACGTGAATCTCTTACGAGATCCCAGTTTAGAAAGTTGCCGTAGTGAGTTCAAATTCTCTCCCTTGATTATATTTACTGAATTCACAGTATCCCCAAGATCCGGCACCTTTCATTGTCACTGTCTCAATATAGCTGTGTATGGTTGAACGCTTAAATGTGGCCCACTCATATGAGCTATAATTGTATGTATGTATGCGTCTATATGTTAATTGTGCCTCCAGACGAGTGTGTTATGATGTAGAGATACAGTTCATCAACGTGTGTTGCAGCTACCTTTTTTAAGGAGTGAATTCATACGCTTGTTTTCTGTGTCTCTCGTCATAGCTAGGCGCCCTGCCGTAGTTCGTCCGAAGGTTGTCTGTCCTTGGAAGTTCACAAATGTTTCTCCCTATATATAATTCTGCCTTGTGAACGTGAATCTCTTACGAGATCCCAATTTAGAAAGTTGCCGTAGTGAGTTCATATTCTCTCCCTTTATTATATTTACTGAATTCACAGTATCCTCAAGATCCGGCACCTTTCATTGTCACTGTCTCAATATAGCTGTGTGTGGTTGAACGCTTAAATGTGGCCCATTCATATGAGCTATAATTGTATGTATGCATGCGTCTATATGTTAATTGTGCCTCCAGGCGAGTGTGTTATGATGTAGAGATACAGTTCATCAACGTGTGTTGCAGCTACCTTTTTTAAGGAGTGAATTCATACGCTTGATTTCTGTGTATCTCGCCATAGCTAGGCGCCCTGCCGTAGTTCGTCCGAAGGATGTATGTCCTTGGTAGTTCACAATTGTTTCTCCCTATATATATATATATAAGAATCAACATTGTGTTACAAGTTTTAAATGTAACAAGAAAGGAAGTGCAAAACTAGCAACACATATTGTTAAAATATAATCAACAAAAGTATTCACATAAAAATATTCACTTACGCAATACACAAATCCAGTTGTTCTATAATATCCCCTCCCGTGTGGTTGCCGAGGCAGAGTACAACCACTGCAAATCCCGCTAGAGGCAGAGGGGTAGAACCCCCCACTCCCCCTCCCTTCATGTTCATTTTGTAATTTTTGGACTAGTGGCTTTTCAAGCCCTAGTCCTTAGCAGGCGAAACAATTCGAGCACGCTAGAAGCCGCAACAGATCGTCACTGACGCATAAAAGAGGTAAACACATCCCACTCACTGTATGCATATTCATAGGGGCCCTGGCCGCCTTGTGTAGAGAAGAAATACTTCTCCGGATCAGACAAATTGAAGAATGTGATGTTTGGGCCAATACTTTTTTTCTACTAAGACAAGAAACATGATGATATAGTTTATCTCGAAATATTATAAACCCAGTTTAAACCCCGTACATCCAGCTTTGCAAACCTGGGATAAAGTAGCTCATTTGCATATTAATGTCGAAAGGACCAATGCTTCCGAGCAAAAGTAGTTATTTTTAAGCAAAAAAGAATAGAGGTAAACATTTGCGATATCAGCGGGAAAATGGAACATCCGTCAACTAATGGAGACAATCTTAAAGAAAGTCTTCGTCAAAATGTTATAATTGCAGAATTTACAAATTGTATTACTACGCTGTAGAAGCGGCATTTCACACGCAATAGATTGAACTGATCACGCGTTGATTTCATGACCCGCGATCACTATTAATCGAGTGGAGAAGATTTTCTTCGAATCCGACTTTGTACAGATATGAATAATGTGCTCCGAATTAATAAATACCACAATGAAAAAATATGTAAACAATAATAAAGTTAGATGTATTTTTACTAAAAGGATAACTCATACGGCACATATTTCTATCCGATGCAAGCGTCGGAATTTAATAATTACAATCTGATCCCTTCTAACTCAAGAAGACGCTTTCCGCCAGTTTTGTCAACACAGAACCAAATTAGACACAGAACACAAAACTTATGTTCATAAATGCACTTACACCATGTACACTCAACAGAACTCTTCAATTTCCAAAGCCCCTAGTCCATCAGTGCTTTCAGCACTTTGATTTTTATCATGATCATTCATGGTTTTCTACATGACACCGCATATGCTAATGTGGAAACGTGGCTCCATCGTAAATGGAGTGTCTACAATTGAATTTTCAGCAACTCTGCTGTTCTGCAGGTTAGAAGGTTATAGGCTCATTCTCCATATTTTATTTAGATGTAAATGGAGGATGAGCCTGGCATATTCATCCCTTTTTTGCGCCATATAACCTTTCTTGTGTTGGTGCGCCGTAAAACCCCAATTCAGTTCAATTCTATAATATCCAATTTTAGAATTAAGTCCGAATAAATTATCTAATGTCTCTTTCATCAAAAATAGCAAGTGTCCCTTTAAATCCAAAATAGTAAGTGTCTCTTTAATGTAAAATGTCACTGTAATCCGAATTTATTTTAAAATGTTCTCATCTTCAGTATAACTTGATGTTTTTATATAAATCCTCTCACATTATATTTTAATATAATAGCAACCACAAAATAACTGTTTACGGAAAAGTACTGAAAACTAATGAACTACTACTGAAGACTGAACAAAATTAATATGTATATACTGTGAGAGATTGTTCCAGAACCTTCGCTATAGAACAAGCCATATTACATCACAAAAACAAGCTCCTTACTTGTAGAAGAATCAAAATTTCATCATGTAAATAAAAACAAGTTGTTTACTTCTGGCCTTTTCTCATCAAGAACATTCCAAACTTCAATAGAGAGTAAACATGTTTGCAACATGTTACTAATTTCAAATGTCCTTCAAGGCCAAAATCAATAATAAACATATAGACGATGAAACATAAATGCATGCATTGAGGTATGGGTAACAATTGTAGCATGCACATTTCAACACATTGTACTTAAATATAGTTTTATGAAAGCGTTAATTTTTCTAAAACTATACATTGTTCGCAAACATAATATATTAAAGTTACCTTGATGGAAAAAGTAAAGATACACGACTGATACGGGGTCCATAAAGTGTT
Source organism: Cyrtodaria siliqua (assembly GCA_037043455.1). Taxonomy (NCBI): domain Eukaryota; kingdom Metazoa; phylum Mollusca; class Bivalvia; order Adapedonta; family Hiatellidae; genus Cyrtodaria; species Cyrtodaria siliqua. The sequence continues at coordinate 85,246 of JAWPHD010004158.1, read as the reverse complement.
GAAAAATGTCGTACAAGCTTTGACATACTTGTTTCTTAATATAACTGGGATTTATTTGAGAAACATTTACATTTGCCTTTTTCCATACGTTAACAGTAGAGCATTTCGGGTCATCTTGTTGTCACTTTGATTCAATCCTTCGATATGTTACATATGACCAGGCTAATACATACCACGTGTACAACATGTTATTCTAGTAAGCGTTTCATTAGTTTGATTATATTCTAATGTATTTCATTTAAAGAAATATAAAATATCCAATTTACTTAAATATACTAGAATATACATCTGTCTTGTCATATTTGCAAACTCAACATGTTACTATAGTCTAATGGTTGAGCATATAATGACTGACTCCACAGCCGCAAGTTCGAATGTCAATTCTGATTAACTTGTTTTTTATTTACTATTTATAATTAGACAAGTTTACATGTTTCTGCTCCGAGCGACAATGGTTATGTGAGGACACACTAAAAACAAAACCCCCGTTTCTATTCGTTATTCTCGGTTGCTCTCGCCCGTAACGTTGAATAAATCACCATTAATGCCACAAGGGCAAAGGAATCTATGCACTGGCCGAAAACAAAAAATGACATTAATAAAACAATCTCGATATGCCAAACTTGCAATAAGATTGGAAGAGGAAATAAAATAGAACCCCTAAACCAATATGAAAAATACCAGAAAGACCATTTCAGAGAATTCGTGTGGACATATTTAGTTACAGAAATAGAGACTATGTCTTGTATGTGGATTACTTTAGCAAATTTGTTGAAACTAGAAAGTTAATAGGAAAAGGTACAAAGCAAGTACAAAGCATGTTGTTAGCAATATTTGCTGTTCACGGAATACGGGAAGTCGTGATTGCAGATAATAAGCCTTTCAATAGCCGTGAATTCAGACAGTTTGCCAAGAACAATAACTTTAAAATAACCACAACAAGTCCGACACATAGTCAAAGTAAAGGAATGGCAGAACAGACCATTCAAACTGTCAAAAAACTGTTGAAAAAGGCCCATAAAAATGGACAAAATGAGAATATTTCTCTTCTCCAGTATAAAAACAATCCAATAAATGGTTGTGACTATTCACCATCTCAACTGATATTTTACAAACGTTTACGAGAAAACTTCCATCAAAATTGCTTGAACCAAAAGTGTCAAAACATGCTCGTGAACAATTACTGAAATGTCAAGAAAAACAAAAGATTTTTATGATAAAGGTGCCAAACCACTGCAACCCTCAATCCGCTACTGAAAGGACAAACATGGGAACCTCCAGTTGTAGCCGATAAACATTCCTCACCAAGGTCGTATAACATCATGACCTCAAATGGCCTTAATCTCAGACGTAGCCGGATTCATCTACAGATGAGCAACAGCCCGCGATAATTACCGAGGATGATTGTGTGAATTGAATTTTCTGTGGATTTATGTTCTAAGTGAAAAGTGAATGATCATAAATAAAAAGAAACAGGGCTATTGTGCTAGTAACCGCTTCAATTGTATGGTTACAGAATAACCTCAATAGAGCATTTAATTGTCTGTGTTCAAAAATAATACAAAATTATTGTATTGCAATATGATTTTAACAGCCTAGCATTATTTCTCAAAGGTTGGCTGAATTCTATGCTCCTGCTTATCAGCTAGATCAATTAATGTTAACTGCAGTTTGGCCATAAATCATGACCCCCTGCTGCTCTGACCAACCACTTCAAGAAACGGATATCCCTAATCAAAATACCAAAAATAACGAGAGACTGATTATTTATATGTAACTTTTTTGATAATGGAATTTTTGATATATACAAAATCTTTTCTGCCTTTTAGTTATTTTTCTTGCAAACTACTCCTGCGATTAAAATGGCATCCTATTGCTTTGCATACTGTTCGATAATATCATCTAAATGTGTGAAATCACTCTGACATTCAATTTTAGTTTTATAACTAGAATTGTGGATATTGCCCTATTTGAATAGTTGATATCAACAAATTATAAAAGTTTAGTCGGAGATATCACCAAGAAAAAATATTGATATTATCGTCTTAAGAGGTGACATCATCCATTTGGGAAGGAGATATCACTTATTTTAAATGAATTGGTGATATTTATCAAGCGAGATTTTGGTGTTAAGGGTGCCATCTGGTGAATATCAGTATAACAAGAATTTTTATTTTCACTGTTTTTTATGAAGACTAACAAAATAGTTAGTTTCTGGAAAAATAAAGATGTGTTGGTGATTTAACTTTTTAGCAATATTAATCTTTAGTAATATACCCCCACAGCTCAAAGTGGGGTTTTAAATTCAGAATCAGCTGAAAATCGGGTATGGCTTTAGAAATCACCCAATACTTTAGATAAAAAAAAAGAAGCAAATGAATATTTTTTTTATGATAAACAGGAACAATACGAAAGTAAGAAAACCCTTAACATGATAAAAAATAAGAGAAAACTTTGAAGTTTTCAATTTTAGCACACCTTCTAATGAAAGAAAAAATCACAGAAAATTGCATTTTTGGGCAAATTTTGGGCAAGGCAAACTTATAGAAATAATAAAAGAAATTTGTAATAAACTGGTATATGATAGAGACTTATAAGGTTATCAAATAAATTTGTTAAAAAGTATAGGTCGGTGTTCATCTAAAAATGTTAAAGACCCATCATTTTATTACAGAAAATTATAGATATATGTGCTTTGGTTTGGTTTTATTTATTATATCAAACGTCATTTAAATGACGGCAAACATACACTTGATATACAAACATCTCATCTTATTGAATTAAAAACTGTGTATCAGTATATAATATACACAATATGACCAAAATACGTTAAAAGAGTTGTTGATTTACCCCACCCATTTCGTAGTTTATGTATATTTTACCCGACTGTTGTATTTACTTGTGTATACTGAAATTAGCATCTACCATGTTAGAATTAAAATTAACGTTAACACAATGTTATATCAAATCCAAATAATCTATATCTAAGTGTGATATATCACACATACACTAGTTTGTCAATCAGAAACATGTCGTGTTTTCAGCCCTCATGATAGAATTCCTGCCCATATGATCTCAAAACTGTGGAAAAGTGTGCGATATACCATTATTATGAATAAATCAAACCCTAACCATGCAGGTATGTCGCACAATATACCAAAGTTTAGAGATCAGATGTGTAGGAATTATATCTCGAGGCTTAAGCCCTAGGGCACATATAGGGTCCCAGGGATGATACAGTGGCTGATATGAAAACTGATATATAATAATCTATAATTATCGAACCTACATCAATGTATATGGAGTTCATGATTGTGAACATGCATACTAAGTATCAAGGATGTATGACTAATGGATTTAGAACATCATCCCACTTTTTACAACATCCACATGCGCGGATCATGCTAATTCGTCACCAGAGGGCACCCTTAAATCGTTTATTTCTTATATCACTTAATATTCGAGTAATATCATTGATTAGATTTCATTTATTCGAATCAGTATTCAGAATGAGTTTGTGAAATGTGAGCGATATCATCTATTTAAATAAGAGATATCATCAATTCAAGTGAATTAGTGACATCAATGATTAAAATCAGTGATATTATGAATTTGAAGAGGTGATATTACTCATTAATTTTGAATGCACGATATCACTCATTTGCCTGTGTGATATCCTAGATTGCAAATCGAGGTGTCAGTGAGAAACTACAGTATTTTGTTCTTTATTTAAGTCTAGTTAAAATAGTTTCGTGTTCACAGAACAAATGAGTGATATCACCTGTTCGAATGATTGATATTCAAAACAAATAAAGCATACCACTAGTCTAATGAATAAGTAGTGATATCACTTATTCATATTGGAAGAGTGGTATAATTTATTTGAACATGTGATATAACTGTTTTAAAAACTCATTGAGTGATATTACCCATTCAAATGCGCGATATAACCTAATCGAATGAGTGGTATCACCTTTTCGAATGAGTGATATTAAACACTTGTATTAAAAACAATAACGGCGTCCCATAGATTTCATATATTTGGAATCAGTGAACTCATTCCTGGTGGAATCAGTGTATAAAGCAACTTAAATCAAATAGGTGATATCAAAAGTTTGTTCTGAGTGCTTTCAATTTCGTGATATCTCTATTTTAGTTATAGGATAATATAACTGATTCGAATAGGTGATATCACCCATTTTTTCTGAGTGCATTCAGTTTCGTGATATCTCTCATTATGTTATAGGATAATATAACTGATTCGAATAGGTGTTATCACCCATTTGTTCTGAGTGCTTTCAGTTTCGTGATATCTCTCAATATGTTATAGGATAATATAACTGATTCGAATAGGTGATATCACCCATTTGTTCTGAGTGCTTTTAGTTTCGTGATATCTCTCATTATGTTATAGGATAATAATATCACTGACTCGATTTGGGGATATCACCCATTTGTATCAAAGATAATACTTCATATTAAAAAGACAAGACAACACCCCATAATTTATTTATTATTTTTCAGAAAAAAAAATATAAATCAGATTTTTATCCTAATCATCATATGTTTTATTATATAGTATATTGGAATTTAGATATTTTAATTAGACAATGAAAAATATTTTCCTTCAATCAGTAACGTTAACATGATTTTTAGAATGTATTAACTATTCAACAGAGTAACATTGCAGAACATAACTTTCCTTTTATCTTTTATAAGTATTCTATATTACATAATTAGTGTTCCGCCTTTATCTAGAGCATGCATGTATTATATTAATCAAGGTTTCAACACATTATGTCTGTATAATAATACACTATGCCAAACAACATGATGCTCTCATGTATTGAAATTTTCATATTTCCGTTATATTTTGTAAATAGTATATTGATAGTACTAAATCGCACATGCATGCTATTTTCTCTTTTCTAGAAATAAAATAGTGAAACAACCTAGATTCTCCTAAAACTGAATCATTAGTGTAATATCTGTTTGTGTAATATAATACTACCGCAAGCTTGATTAAACATATAAACATGATATGCATAGATTAAACTGTCTGATTGTGAAACAATACACGTTTTTATTTGACAAGTTGATAATGATTCCACCTGCGTGTGAAGATGATACTTGGACAACATTATTCAGAGAGGAAATTATTTACAGACTAAACAAATTTAGAATGATGGACTTGATAAAGCTTTACAAATGAACATTTAGAAAATTACTGAAATGAATTTTCTTTTAAAGAAGGGAGATGTCATATAATGTATTTTAGAACCAGACTCTCCTAATGTGTATAAGCTCCATACACATGTCTTTCATACAATACTGCATAGCGTTGTGTCTCTCTGATTCCTACTTCAGTTCACTGTCAATACACACGCATTGTTTATACATGTGTATTAAACATGTACTCATCAGCACACTCTGTCTTTGTTCAATTTAATATAAACGCCCAGGAACATATATAATTATGACATATAGTACAAACAACAAATGTCCAAATGTATTGAGTATCACTTATTCAAGTAATAAGTGTAAACATGTCTCCATACACGTTTGTTTATGGTTTGTGATTTATTTTGTTTCATAATAATAACATACTCCGTTTAATTCTATGCCATCGGATTTATAGTCAAATTGATATAAAAATCAGCGATGGCTTTTTCGCAAGAACTTTATTAAAAAAATTGAGCATTCATCCCGAAACTTAGCAAAACATGAAGTTAGTATTATCGACGTTTAAGACATCCGGGATAATTAATGGGCCGTCAAATGACAGGTTAAGACTTTATTGAACAATTTTGAAGCAAACTGGTCAAATGTGAAGCCTCCCTCTCACCTGTGATAATGCGATCAAGTATACCGCTAGAGCTAAACTGCTATCCTTGAAGGGCTAACTTGGTCGTATATTGAGAGGCAGTCTCCCATCAACATCAAGCCATTAACCTGTCGCTTTAGAACATTTCAATGATTATTATGGGAGCTGTTATCAGCCACACGACCAGCTGGTCAATTGTATGGTCAGTCGAATAGGAATTTCACCATTATATCTGGATACATGAATATAACTTGAGAAACACTTGGTTTCAATAGTGAAAAACATTATAAAAAAACGTATATTAATCAGACAAATATAAACCTGGAGTGAAATATTTTGTAATAAACATATATTAATGAAATTGGTAAATAAACATGAAACAAAATCACATTCCGTTACAATGACTTTTAATAAATTAATAAAACAATACTATGCGTTTCATTATATTGCTAGATATATATTAGTATGATTATAAATACTGTTTTTATGTAATTAAGAAATATGTTAAGAAGGCTAAAAATATCGGACAGGGAAAGCAGCATTCAAGGACGACAGTCAACCACAAAACACAAAAACAAACACGCAAAAAGACAAACGAAAAGGCAAAAGTAATAAAAAATGCAAACGACATCACAAACACAAAAGGGATGACAATAGGGCTACCGCATTGGAACGGTCAGTGGCAAAGTAGGCCACTGGGGGGTTTAAACCGGTTCTAGGGTGCACCAAACCTCACACTTACCCTATTGTCATCCCATTAAAACAAGACAGTGTAAATAAAGCAATCCCCGCCATGATCTAAACTCTAACCAACAAGGCAGCATCAATAGGCAATATAAGTAAAACACAAATATGCTCGTGTAAATATAATACAAAAAAACAATAGCCTAGAAAGCCACAATGAAGGGAGACGTTTTACTGCCACCACACTGCACAAACCACGCCACTGTGCTATAAAAAAGAGTATGATAATGGACCTTTGGAAACGGCCGAAAAAGACACATACGAAATATTGTAGTCTCGGTTTGATTGAGCCTGTTCATGAGCGATAGTGAAATATGCTCAATATTGATAAAATCAATAGTACAATATTTTAACCACCCGCATGGATATGGCGGTGGACATGGAAATTTATCTCCCCCATGTCGTACGGCGTATGGTCCCAGTATCTAATAAAAATCTATGCCCCGAAGAGCGAACATTTAGTTGGGAGCAGCGGTTATGTAGCCTGCATATCACAAGTAACAGTCAAAAGACTAAATTAAAAAGCAGACAACATATCCTATATGTGGTTAAAAAATACCCAGAGCATTTAATCGGCCGGAGTAGTGGAACCACTGAATCGAAAATTAAGTAAGAAAACCAAAAAAATGAAAAAGTACCACCGATAATTAAATATAAGTATCGGGCTCAGCGATCTCCAAAGATCGAATGAATAACAGTACATATTGCAAACGCGGGGAGACGTTTTACCGCCGCCACACTGCACAAGCAACGCCACTGTGCTATAAAAAAGAGTATGATAATTGACCTTTGAAAACGGCCGAAAACGACATATACGAAATATTGCAGTCCCGGTTTGATTGAGACTGTTCATGAGCGGTAGTAAAATATGCTAGCTACCGCTCACGCCCTCTAGCCCCGGGTTGAGCAGAACTCAATATTAATAAAATCAATAGTACAACATTTTAACATCCCGAAGATGGCATGCATATGGCGATGGACATGGAGATTTATCTCCCTCATGTCGTACGGCGTATGGTCCCAGTATCTAATCAAAATCTATGCCCCGAAGAGCGAAATAAACATAATGCAATTTAGTTAGGAGCAGCGGTTATGAAGCCTGCATATTACAAGTAACAGTCAAAATACTAAATTAAAAAGTAGGCAACATATCCTATAAGTGGTTAAACAATACCCTTTAATCGGCCGGAGTAGTGGAACCACCGAGTCGAAAATTAAGTAAGAAAACCAACAAAAATGAAAAAGTACCTGTCACAAAAAGTCACGGGTAGAGCGTATTGGTCGTACATAGCTCTTTAAGCTGTTAGTTACACCCTTATTCATTGTTCAGTTGAAACCAATTCACAATGTTCATGATATATTCAGGTAACACGGGAAACCGTGCACATTTTAAGTGGCCGTTAATAATTGCCGTTTAATAAGTTTAGTTTTGTGCTAATGCATGTAAACGTATAGGTCTATCTCCTTGAAAGGCAAAATTGTGTAAGGGTCCTTTCGTGTAGAAATCAATACTGCAGATTTAGCCACGTTTGTCACGGACTGAACGGGGGAACTAATGGTTTGGGCGTAACGTTTGCTATAATATCCATTGTCTCATAGTTCTGGCCGGGATTGCTTGATAGTTGCTTTGTTTGGAGCAGGAGTTGGACGGCGAAATTTACAGGCAATATGTGGTCAATATTTATTTTATTAACTTCAATCGTACATTTGTATTCAGTGGGCGGCGCCATCTTGGTTGGCGGTTACGACATCCGGTTAGCCTTGATGTTTCTCAAGCATTAACTTGAGACTAGCATATGATTTTGAAGTTACTTTATTAGATGTAATTATTGTAATTGATCACTAATTGTAAAACAATATTAATTTGATAACGTTGTATAATAGGTACATTAGTTAACGTTGGCGTATAACTCAGTGATTGTAATACACGATTGAATTGATAAGATTGTATATTAGGTGCATTAGGTAACAATGAGATGAGTGACTAGTATAGATGTTCGACGCGTATACATAGTGTTGTATAATATGGGCATTAGTTGACATACATGTGTGCATGCATAACTCAGTGAGTGTAATATACGAGTGATTTAATAAAATAACGTTGTATATTACATATATTAGGGGCATTGGTTAACAGCGACGTACATGGCGTATACATGGCGTTGTAGAATATGTATACATTGCTACTCATCATTAGTACAGCTTACATATATTTATTAAATAATGGTTTGTTTGGGTAATGATAATTATGCAAGATGGTTATGTTTATCAACCGACATCTAAAACGTATGTATAATTACAGCCTAAGCCATCCAGGGTTGGATATTAGCCATCCAGGTGTGGATGTAAGCCTTCAGGAGTGGAGCTAAGCTTCCATATATAACGTTTACGAGCGGTGGAGACGGTCCCCGTACCTGCGCAGCATGGCCAGGTTCTAGTAGCGACAACCCCTGGACACAAGGTGGGCCCGTTATCAGTCCTCACTGGAGGAACATCATCCACAACCTCAGTGAAGGTTAACCACCATTACATCGCGTCATCAACCCTTATAGGAGGCATTTGATGACAATCATCCATTGGATTCGCGCATCATCATCTTCATGAGCTCTCGCGCATCACAGTTATCGCGCTAGATCATATATCAACATTGTTATAACTTTAACAACACTTTAGTGTCGTATACATTCAGTATTTGTTACAATACTAATCATACACATTCTTTTCATATTTCCTCTGTGTATTCGCTTGTATTGTTAGATAATGGTATATATATTTATCATATTTTAAAAGTTGCATTAAACTTATGTAAATGTATTCACCGTCATTGATTCTTTCCTGAGTTAGCCCCAACCACTAGGGTCATCTTGCGACCGATAATTAAATATAAGTATAAAGCTCAGCGATCTCCAAAGATCGAATGAATAACAATACTGATTGCAAGCGAGGGGATCCTTTGGGAGCAACAAACACAATTAGGGAAATACAGCAGCAGACTCGGTTTTATTGAGTCTTTTATGAGAAGCAATGAAAGAAGCAACACCTCTCATGCCCCAAGCACCGGCTTAAGCGATATTCTACTTCACAGCCACCTATATTGGGCTCGTTGGTCCCAAAGGACCAGTAACAATAACACTACTGATTCGTAGCAGGGGGAGACTTTTTACAGCCGCCACATTGCACTAAACGAACGCTAGTGTGAATGTTAATAAATACTGATAAAGGTGATCGTAAGACTTATCTGGGAAGCTAATATATTTTACTAATGTTCATGATCAATTTATTTCTTGCCCTAATTGGTTAAGTTGGACATCCATTTCTTTTATTCGATGTGTTTCTTCTTTAAGCGTATGCAATACAGCTATGTCGTATGCTTGTGTATAACCTGTATCTCTTACATGTGTATCTGTCTCTCGGTTAAAAGCTCTTGAGCTAATGGTATTTATTGTATTATCATGCCGACGCAAAATAAAACTCTACTAAACGCCATGAATTTCAGGTCTAATTTATAGTATCTAAACTATAAAGGACACAATACATAGACGTGAGAACCATGGCTGTTTTGGTAGTGCAGTATGTAACTCGGAAAACTCCATGTATCGGCAGACTGTCCAGAATTATTTGTATTGAATGTTTAACTTTCGAAATATCTTGTGCTTTGTCGTTCCGTATACTTTTGAAAACTTAACTATGCGGTCTCCAGGTGTTTAGGATACTTGACTCGCGTCCCAGATTTCGAGGGATTGACTCCTGGTGGGGTCCCGGAGTTTTCAAAGACACTCCCGCAGTATCTTATTTGGGCAAGGTACTGTAAATATAGGTCATCCTTCAGAGGGGATGTACTGTAGTCGGTCCAGTCTACAGGGAGAGCTATACCCTGTGCACGTTACATATCTCACTGAACTTCTGTGTTAATTAGTGATACCTCAAACCAGGGCCCTGTATGACTTGTATACTTTTCATCCTAGATCAACCCGGTAAACTCTTTCTCTGAAACGAGGCTGCCGCGATTAAGGCAGTAACGATTCACCGAAATAGCGATTAATCACGATCGCAAACACAGAAGGGGTACCGCCTTGGAACGGTTAGTGACAAAAAGGGCCGTTAGAGGGTTTAAACCAGGTTCTAGGGTGAACCAAATCTCACCCTTACCCTACTGTCAACCCAATAAAACGGGGCAGTGTAAATAAAGAAATCCCCGCCATGAACTATTCTCTAACCTAAACTTGATGTTTGTCCGTTTTATTTATGTAACTACGTTAGGGCTTTTACTAGGTGTCCCATGAGGCCGAAAAACGGACCCTTTCTCAATGCAACATCGTATCATTTTTATTACAAAAATTCCCAATATCAATTGTTTTCTTTTTACTTATGTATGTTGTACTCATACATCCCTTATGTTACATACTAATCAATTAACATGGTATGCTAGTGATGTAATAGTGTTCCTTAGTATACCTTTTAGGTTTTTACCTCACCTTAACTTGCAAAATGTCAGCGTAAACAAAAAGTATCAATTGGCCATTTTATCGATGACAAATATCCCAATTTTGTCTTTTTACGGTAGAAATTTCCCAAATTTACAAGAGTCCTTTTTCCCAAAATCCATGGAAACAGTACTGACGTTACTAGAGTGATTACGAATGAAGGTTTTGCGTAAGATATTAAAACAGTCGGTAAAAAAACAAAATAGCATGTGGACATGTTATCAAATTTAATACGTGTTGCTGATATTTATAAAAGTTTCAATCTAAATTCACTCTTTTTGTGATGTCTGGGCGATCTCAGTAATGTAAGGAAACACGCTTTTCTTTCGAGAAAAGATATCCAGGTTCAAGTCTTGGAAACATATTTTCAAGCACGTTATCTTATTGTATTAAATAATAAAACAAAGACTGAACGTACTTAAAAGCCTCAAACATTAATTGATAATAACCTTCATAAAAGAGATTATTTAATTCTGGAATCGTTCTCGAAGTGGTAGATATGTGGTTCTTTTCACGGACGAGCGGATGCGAGTGATTGAAACTATAAAATAAACATACGAGTAAAGGATGTCTCTATAATTAAACCCAGCAATTAAATAATATATTTATTACATTTTAAATCAGTTTATGTGTTATTTTAAGTGCATTGTTTTCCTTTATTGAACGTTATCGGAGGATGACGCCGACGAAAGCAACACGTAATTTAGTCATGTCTCAACGTTGTCATTAGTTATTGTTTGTGTTTGTAGCAAGTTATTACTATTATATTAATAGTCTATTGAAGTGCACACTGTCGTCATATCTTGTACAGTTTGATACATTCATGAATCTCACTACCATCTGTACATTTGAGCGCTGAAGATATGATAATAACGTGATTGTGTATACTTAAAATCAATTTAGGCTAACCACTGGGCCATATTGCCTACTGGCCGTTCCGGTAACCCTGTCTTCACCACTATTTATTGTGTATTGTCCTATTCATTGTATTGTTAATGTTCTCTGTGTTTGTGGTAGAGTGCATACTCAAGGTGCCATAGTGTTTGAGTGTTGTGATTTCTAAAGGAGAATTGTTCTCATGTTTTATATTTATAAAAGCATAATATACCACTACATGTTATAACCAGTGATGTTATAAATACTAGCACTATTATCTAGCTAGCATAGGTTTAACAATATTCTAATGAGGTGATACACACATTTCCTCTTAGTATGATTGAGCATGTTATCACATTAAATGCAGTTAAAATGACTGTACCATGGATCATTATCATAATAAATTTGTTTTAGCTCCTGCAGATAAAGCAGCTAATAATGTAATTATTGTTTGACGCCTACATTACGTCAATGTTTTATCTCTGGAACTCGGCAGCACCAATTCGTATACTCCAGTTAATTCTACTGAGGATGATGTTGTTTCCGTACATATCACTCGATGCACTACTTCCAAGGCTGGTGTAAACGGTCAGCAAAATAAACTGCCTACCATGTACTGGCTTCCTAAATTACATAAACATCCGTATAAGGCTCGCTTTATTTCGAATTCTAGTGCCTGCACCACAACAAACATCTCCAAACTTTTAACTTCTTGTCTTACTGCCGTTAAAGATCACGTTAAACTATACTGTGATAAAACTTATGAAAACTCTGGGATTAATTTATTTTGGTCTATAAAAAATTCAGGAGACATTCTGGATACAATTTTCAATAAAGGTCAAGTTTCATCAATAAGCACTTATGACTTCTCTACACTATACACAACATTACCACATCACCTTATTAAAGACAAGATAAATTCTCTTATTCAAAAAACATTCGCTAGAGCAAATACTACATTTTTGGCATGTAATAATATTAAAGCGTTTTTTACTAACGACATTTTAGACAATTATGCTATGTGGACTTGCTACGAAGTTTGTGAAGCACTCATCTTCCTATTAGATAATATTTTCGTCAGGTATGGTACCACCGTTTATAGACAAATTGTTGGTATCCCTATGGGTACGAACTGTGCACCACTTGTCTCAGATTTGTTTTTATTTTGCTATGAAAGTGATTTCATGTTGAGTCTTTCACCAGATACCCAGGCAGATGTTATTGAACCTTTTAATGACACCTCTCGGTATCTGGAAGACATACTAAACATTGACAATCCTTCTAACTATGGTTGATAATATTTATCCTAAAGAACTTCAGCTTAATAAAGCTAATATATCTGATAATAACGTTTCTTTTCTTGATTTAGATCTCTCGATTGAAAATGGTAAAATAATTAGCAAACTCTATGACGAGAGAGATGATTTTAATTTTAACATTGTTAATTACCACCACTTGGATGGGGATGTTCCCCGAGCAACTTCTTATGGGGTGTATGTGTCTCAACTTATTCGTTTTTCAAGAGCTTGTACTCGAGTTGAGGACTTTAATATTCTGGGATTAATTTATTTTGGTCTATAATTCAGGAGACGTTCTTGATAAAATTTTCAATAAAGGTCAAGTTTCATCAATAAGCACTTATGACTTCTCTACACTATGTACAACCTTACCACATCACCTTATTAAAGACAAGCTAATTTCTCTTATTCAAAAAACATTCGCTAGATTAAATATTACATTTTTGGCATGTAATAATATTAAAGCGTTCATAATAACGGCAGGTTAGACAATTACACTATGCGGACTTGCTATGAAGTTTGTAAAGCACTCATCTTCCTATTAGATAATATTTTCGTCAGATATGGAACCATCGTTTATAGACAAATTGTTGGTATTCCTATGGGTACGAACTGTGCACCACTTGTCGCAGATTTGTTTTTATTTTGCTATGAAAGGGATTTCATGTTGAGTCTTTCACCAGATACCCAGGCTGATGTTATTGAAGCCTTTAATGACACCTCTCGGTATCTGGATGACATATTGAACATTGACAACCCTTTCTTTCCAACTATGGTTATTAATATTTATCCTAAAGAACTTCAGCTTAACAAAGTCAATATTTCTGATAATAACGCTTCTTTTCTTGATTTAGATCTCTCGATTGAAAATGGTGAAATAATTAGCAAAATCTATGACAAGAGAGATGATTTTAATTTTGACATTGTTAATTATCCCCACTTGGATGGGGATGTTCCCCGAGCAACTTCTTATGGAGTGTATGTATCTCAACTTATTCGTTTTTCAAGAGCTTGTACTCGAGTTGAGGACTTTAATATTCGTAATGTAATCTTTGTATAACTAAAATGCTGCTCAATCAGGGTTACCGTTACCAAAACTTCGTAAAACCTTTGCAAAAATGTATTATCGTAACCCTGATCTTCTTTCCAAATATAGAAGTAATTTAAGGACTCTTCTGCGACAAGGAATATCACAACCTGACTTCTATGATGATGTGATTTATAAACTTTGTAAGATTCTTGGTCATGATCACTTTCATACTATCTTTGTTAAACTTGTTAAAAAGTTTATCAAAAGATGTTATGACCATATCATTTTGCAACGTACTGCATGCTTGGTGGTGGACCCTTTTACAGTTTGCCACTATGCTTTCCTCTTTAATCGTACGATGACCGGACAGGCTGTGGACCCTATGATGACGCCTACCTAAAGCCCATTGGGACGGTGGCGTTTGATGTTTGTCTATGATCTTTCTTGTCGTGCCCTTAATGGTTTATTTTCTTGTTGCTCTGGCTTCTGCCAAGTCATTGAGTACCTTTATTGTGGCTTATAGGCTATAGTTATTTTTGTATTATACTTACACGAGCATATTTGTGTTTTACTTATATTGCCTATTGATGCTGCCTTGTTGGTTAGAGATTAGATCATGGCGGGTATTTCTTTATTTACACTGTCCTGTTTTAATGGGATGACAGTAGGGTAAGTGTGAGGTTTGGTGCACCCTAGAACCGGTTTAAACCCCAAGTGGCCTACTTTATCACTGACAGTTCCAAGGCGGTAGCACTATTGTCAACTCTTTTGTGTTTGTGATGTCGTTTGTATTTATTATTACTTTTGCCTTCTTGTTTGTTTGTTTGCGTGTTTGTTTCTGTGTTTTGTGGTTGACTGTCCTCCTTGAATGCTACTTTCCCTGTCCTATATTTTTATATTTCTTTAAGGTGTTTATCTTGAAAAATGTAGCTATTTTGTGATCTTTACACAATTGGCTATATCGTTAGAATAAATGCTAATCG
The DNA here is from genome assembly GCA_037043455.1 of Cyrtodaria siliqua. Classification (NCBI taxonomy): domain Eukaryota; kingdom Metazoa; phylum Mollusca; class Bivalvia; order Adapedonta; family Hiatellidae; genus Cyrtodaria; species Cyrtodaria siliqua. Next base: position 70,007 of record JAWPHD010004158.1, on the reverse strand, counting down.
ATTCACCAAACTATTGTAATATTTGGGGCTTAAAGCATTCACTTCCTGTTACGTTTGACGATTTGGCAGAGCTGGTGTTTGACACACTTACCAAAGCATCTTGAGACGATTTTGTGACAGACACGTGCGTCCCTAGATCTATCAGATAGTTTGAGTACAAGAGGCGAATTGTAAAACCCCAACGTTCCTGTTGTCATGATCGAAAACGAAGACATTTTGTGATTCGAAGAGTCACATGAGTAATCACGACAATACAACACAATTCATTAATATCACTGCGGCCAGTGGAAAACACACACATATGCACCAAACCTTTAAGGCCATGAAACCTACTTCGTATCGGGAAAAAATGTCTCCGGCTTACCAGTGCAGATGACATATCTGTCATTGCTGATGATCAGTGAGATCTGTTTTCATCATAGGAGGAAGCAGACATCCGAACGAATACTATCAATCCTTACCAACATCAAAAGCAATCGTGGTGCGTTTTCCTGAAACAGACATACTGATCCTGATTTCCAAATTTGTTTCAGTAATACAACCGTATGTCGTCGAAACCACAAAAGCTAAAGGAATATAAACAACGTTGCCTAATCTTTGAGAAGCGAAGCCCCATATTATTCAGCTGTACGACATTGTTTTGTCAGCTTGTTCTTTGTGTCCGGAGTAAAATTTAGAGTACTGGCAAAATAATTATAAAAAAAGAGAAACCTGATTATTATTAAGCTTCGCACGAAGCTTATCCCCGAACGTTATTTAAGCGATGCGTAAAAGTGATCGAAGCGTAGGGCAGACAGCTATTGACATTAGGGTAATTAAACGGTGACTGCACCTATTGCTCAGAGTGTACATGACTGTTTATTGATTGACCACGCGGATCTTCATCATATTAAATATTTTGAAGGAGTGCCGTGCACATGCATTTTCTGGTCAAATGCCTTATCGTATATTAATTAAGATTTAAAGCAAGATAAATATCTCAAAAGATAACGACAAATAATTAAAAACAATTGTTTGAGATGATAACACATCTGACATAGTTTACTAACTATGTTTAACAAACAGGACCAAATAAATAATGTATTAACTTTATATAAATACTGATAGCGTTGATTACTCAATCAAAATATTTACTTAATTTGTGCAGGAAAATGTATTTGTTATTGTGGGAAGACATAAAGAACGAATATTATATTACATTATATTTTTAAAATCGTAAACACGATTTTTTCAAGCGGAGAATATCCGAAGTATTGGGGTGAATGCACGTCAATCCCGAAATTCAAATGTAAGGGAAATATAGACTCTGCGAGAATATAACCTGGCAGGGATATCTCTAATAAAACTGTCCCGTCTTACTGTGATGACAATAAGGTAAATGTGAAGTTTGGTGCACCTACTTAAAACCTGGTTTAAACCCCCGTCGGCCTTTTGCCAGTGACCATTCCTGTGCGGTAACCATATTGTCAACCCTTTCCTGTTTGTGGTGTTATTTATTTGCATTGTATTCATCTTTGCGAGACCAAAAACCAGCTTAAACGGCTGGCGCCGAAAAAGACAGACTAGATTGACCAAAGAGTCACACAAAGGACGTTCTACTTAAGCTAGAACTATAAAGACCTATCTCGAACATGTCATTGTCAAACGAAAGAAGAAGAAGAAGAAGAAGAAAAAGAAGAAGAAGAGGAAGAAGAAGAAGAAGCAGAAGAAGAAGAGGAAGAAGAAGAGGAAGAGGAAGAAGAAGAGTGATAATAACAAGAAGCAGAAGAATAAACATAAGATTAAGAATAAGAACAATAGTAATACAAATAAAAATAATAATAATTATAATTCTATAGTTTTAATTAAGAAAAAAAAATACAGCTAGGAGTTCGGATGCGTAGTAATTAAATCACGAGTGCGTTAGAACGACTAACTGTATTTTATTCACCGATAAAATACAGGTACCTATTTATTATTTCGATTCTAACACAACAACAACCCCATTGTTTACGCTATTGTTGGGGCACTATATATTATCTCGGAGGTCAAGGTAATCAGGCTGCTATGTTTACAGGCTATTCCATTGGGCGCCCCCGTATGCAAAGTTCTGCGTTTCAATTCACTATTAGTCACGTGACAAACAATTAAGTCATTGCTTACGTCATATAGCTTGCGCTGTATGACGTAAAACGTTCTCAGCTTGTTCAAGATACTTATTAAAGTTATATGTGTACTGATATAATTATATCGGGTGTGTGCATGGTTTGGGAGCATGGCAAGTTTGTTGTAATTATCATTTCATTAAAATTACTGTTGAAATTGTCTTCGTGACGTATATTTACCAAGTGACGTCATGTAACGTGCGCTTCAAACAGATGAAATATATGCGGGGAATTAATGGAACAGCTGTATTTTATCGTAGAATAACATACAACTGTCTCTCTTCTTTGTGTATATGAAAGACTGCGGAGGTCGTGCTAGAATAATTAATAGTAATAAATACTGATGAAGGTGATCCTTTGTGAGCAACAAACACAATTAAGAGAATAAAGCAGCAGACTCGACCTTTATTGAGTCTGTTCATGAGAAGTAATGAAAGAAGCAACACCTCTCACGCCCCCTAGCACCGTCTTAAGCGGTATTCTACTTCAAAGCCACCTACATTGGGCTCGTTGATCCTAAAGGACCAGTACAAATAACACTACTGATTCTGTTTATCACATAACACACCTACGACGTGATAAGTAGATGAATACAAGGGCAAGATATGACATAACAAACATAACATAGTTAATAATAGGGCTACAGCAATTGGAACGGTCAGTGGCAAAACTGTCGATGCGGGTTTAAACTAGGTTCTAGGGGGAACCATACCTCACTCTTTTTACCAAATGTTCATACCAACAAAATGGTACAGTGTAAATAAAGATATCCCCGCCAGATTACATTCTCTAAAACACTATCAACAAAAAAAGCATAGACAGCCACAAAGCAGGGTGAAATTATTGATGCCTTTAATAATACTTCTCGGTATCTTGATGACATACTCAATATTAATAATCCGTTCTTGGCTCATATGGTTACTAACATTTATCCACCAGAGCTCACGTTGAATAAAGCCAACAGTTCGGATACAGTAGCAGCATTTCTCGATCTTCATCTCTCGATTTCAAATGATTGTATTCATACTAAAATCTATGATAAGAGAGATGATTTCAATTTTAACATCATTAACTATCCACACCTCATATGGGGTGTATATCTCCCAGCTCATTCGATTTGCTAGAGCGTGTAATGATGTTATAGACTTCAATGATCGAAATCAAGTTATTACAAGTAAACTTCTTCAGCAGGGTTTTCGTTATCACAAACTACGTAGATCTTTCTCTAAATTCTACCGCCGCAACGAGAGCCTGCTGGAAAAGTACAACACCAACCTTAACACACTTCTGCGACTAGGCATATCACAACCCTCATTTTATGGAGATGTGGTCTATAAACTTCGAAAGTTAAAGGGGTCTGACGGGTTTCCTAACCGCTTTACAAATTTAATCAGGATGTTCGTCAGAAAAGGATATAACCCTTTGGGTTTACAGCGCACTGCATGTTTAGTGATTGACCCCTCTACAGTCAGTCATTACGCTTCACTTTTCACTTGTGCGATGACTGGACTACCTCTTGGGACTCTATGATTGTACCTACTGAAACCCCAACTAAGGGAGATGGGTGCATGAGCTTTCGTCCCTCGGGTTTTCTGGTCGTACCCTAGATTGGTTTTCTCTTTAGCTGCAACTACTATGGTTGTTCAGTACGATTCTGGATACATCCTGAGATGTTTATTATTTTGTATGTGTATCTTTAGTTAGTTTTTCTGGATGTGGACTTTATTGTTAGAGAATTCCTTTTGATGGGATGTAGTTTTGTTTACACTGTCTTGTCTATTTGGGCGCTGGGGACGGGATAATAGCGAGGATTGTGCGCATATAAAATCGATTCAAGCTAACCAATAGGCCTTATTGCCTACTGACCGTTCCAAGTCGGTAACCCTGTCTTCATCATCCTTTCTGTTGTTTTTTGTCTCTTTCATTGTAGTTTCAAGTCCTTGTTTGCAGTACAGTGCGGACCTACGATGCCATTGCGTTCGGACGCTGTGGTTTCTATAGGACCCTATATATCATTTTACTGACTTGGCATAAGCAAGAACAGCAACATTACACACCGGTAATTGTACAAGACACAATTTAAGACAAACATCAAATACTACCGTCCTATTAGAATTTAGGCAGTCGTCATCATAGCATCCATATTTTAAAAGGTTGTGTTATAAAGATTGTATGAAAGTGATTATGATCTAGGATCTTAGGAAGTTTGTAAATCGCATCACCATAAAATTCAGGTTTTGATAGTCCTTTTCGCATAAGATTTCTTAAACACTTTTATTTCATTTTAAAAGCATATTAAGGCCACGATTGTACAATTTTGCAAAGGTTTTTCAAAGTTTATGGTAACGGTAGCCTTGCTGAATTAGCTTTTTAGTTATACACATATTATGAAGATTAAAATCCTCGATACGACTACACGATCTAGAAAAACGAATAAGTTGAGAAACAAAGACCCCATAAGAAGTCGCTCGGGGAATATCCCCATTTAAGTGGGGATAATTAACAATATCAAATTTAAAATCATCTCTCTTGTCATATAAGTTACTAATTATTCACCGTTCTCAAATTGGGAGATGTAAAGAACAGAAGCGACAGTATTGGAAATTTTAGCTTTGTTGAGCTGAATACTGATAAAGGTGATTTTTGGGAGCGACAAACACAATTAAGAGAATAAACCAGCAGACACGGTTTTATTGAGTCTGTTCATGAGAAGTAATGAAAGAAGCAACACCTCTCACGCCACCTAGCACCGGCTTAAACTGTATTCTACTTCAAAGCCACCTATATTGGGCTCGTTGGTCCCAAAGGACCAGTAAAAATAACACTACTGATTCGTAGCACGGGGAGAATGTTAACAGCCGCCACACTGCACTAAAGTTCTGAAGTTTTTGAGATAGTATTAACCTTAGTAGACAAAAAAGGATTATCAATATTCCATATGTCATTGAAATACAGAGAGGTGTCCAGTATGTTACTGTATTAAACCTTATTTATATTCAAGGGAAATTTACATTCCACTAAAAACAATATTAACACAAGCTTAACTGTTAAATTGTTAATAGAAGTAAATACATTCATAAATTATAAAGTAACTTGAAATATCTGTAAATAACTAGAAATAACTGGAAATAACTAAAAATAAAACATGATGTGCTTAAGCACGCTAGAGAAACTTTTGAAATGTCATAAAAGCTGTTTAACAGGTTCAATAAATTTAATTTTAATCATGAATTATCCGCGCTTTCACGAACTCATTATACTAATGGATACAACGTCAGTAAACTATGGAAGCTTTAATGTACCCCTCAGATAATGTGATATTTATTACCATAATCCTTTGTTGACATAATCTATGCTGATATATTGAAATATTTCCAGACAGGACGACTTAATAGAAAGCGGCATCAATTGAATATATTTGTTTGCGCAACACCCACACAGCGACTTCATGATATAACATTTCGCATGACGACTTAACATTATGTTGCGATCGCTTTAAGAAGTAATAAAAAAAGATCGGACAGGGAAAGTAGCATTCAAGGAGGACAGTCAACCACAAAACACAGAAACAAACACGCAAACAGACAAACAAGAAGGCAAAAACAATAATAAATGCAAACGACATCACAAACACAAAAGAGTTGACAATAGGGCTACCGCCTTGGAACGGTCAGTGGCAAAGTAGGCCACTGGGGGTTTACACAGGTTCTAGGGTGCACCAAACCTCACACTTACCCTACTGTCATCCAATTAAAACAGGACAGTGTAAATAAAAAAATCCCCGTAATGATCTAATCTCTAACCAACAAGGCAGCATCACTAGGCAATATAAGTAAAACACACATATGCTCGTGTAAATATAATACAAAAAAACAATAGCCTAGAAAGCCACAATGAAGGTACTCAGTGACTTGGCAGAAGCCAGAGCAGTAAGAGAATAAACCATTAAGGGCACGACAAGAAAGATCATAGACAAACATCAAACGCCACCGTCCCAATGGGCTTTAGGTAGGCGTCATCATAGGGTCCACAGCCTGTCCGGTCATCGTACAATTAAAGTGGAAAGCATAGTGGCGAACTGTAAAATGATCCACCACCAAGCATGCAGTACGTTGCAAAATGATAGGGTCGTAACCTCTTTTGATAAACATTTTAACAAGTTTAACAAAGATAGTATGAAAGTGATCATGACCAAGAATCTTACGAAGTTTATAAATCACATCACCATAGGAGTCAGGTTGTGATAGTCGTTGTCGCAGAAGAGTCCTTAAATTATTTTTATATTTGGAAAGAAGATCAGGGTTACGCTAATACAATTTTGCAAAGGTGTTACGAAGTTTATGGTAACGGTAACTCTGATTGAGTAACTTTTTAGTTATACAAAGATTACGAATATTATCCTCAACTCGAGTACAAGCTCTAGAAAAACGAATAAGTTGAGACACATACACCCCATAAGAAGTTGCTCGGGGAACATCCCCATCCAAGTGGGGATGATTAACAATGTCAAAATTAAAATCATCTCTCTTGTCATAGATTTTGCTAATTATTTTACCATTTTCAATCGAGAGATCTAAATCAAGAAAAGAAGCGTTATTATCAGATATATTAGCTTTGTTAAGCTGAAGTACTTTAGGGTAAATATAATTAACCATAGTTGGAAAGAAAGGGTTGTCAATGTTCAGTATGTCATCCAGATACCGAGAGGTTTCATTAAAGGCTTCAATAACATCTGCCTGGGTATCTGGTGAAAGACTCAACATGAAATCCCTTTCATAGCAAAAGCAAGATTATAAATATGGCACTGAATAGCTCACCTGACTATCTTCGCAAAGAAGACAAATTGTTAAAAAGACATAGTACATAATCATGATAATAGAAAGAGATCACGCAGTTTATGATGCAATATCACAAATTCCTTCACCATTGTCCAAAACAGATTAACTTTTGAATTTTCAAACAACTTTCGCAATATTTTACAACATTATCTTTAATCGCGGAAAGGCAGGAGGTCGACAGTTTTGACCAATTCGTTATTGTCATTATTGGTTACAATAGTTGAGTTGTGAAATGTGATAATTTGTGATATTTTTAAATATGGCAAATCAATCAGCTGAATCAAAGCGATCAATTTCAGAAAGAGTTAAAGTACTGAAAACTCATTACGGTACACATTTTCGGAGATATCATGGAGTAGTAGATGTTGACCTGTTGGCTGGGGAGGGCGTGAAAGGAGGCGGTGAGAGAGAGTCTTAAAGTAATTACCGTTCCAGAAACGATGGTAATAACCTTTAATCTTCTTCGAATGGAATTACATACAAGCTGTCTCAAGGAAAAGGCATTTCAATGAGTGGCTTGGTGTGCCAGAGGGACTCTGAGAGAACAGGCAATCGTGCACCTTCCAGTAGTTTAAGGAGTAGAGTAGTTTAAAAAGCCCCTCACGGGGTTCCAATAAAATATGTCTACGAGAGAGGCATGTGTCAATCTAGCTTTCAAGATAGATTACGGTGTTAAGAAACACGTTTTGGTGGGGCTGTGGGTGTGATGGGGAAGTATTCTATCTTAGGGTCCGGTTAAAGGATTTGCAATCGAGGAAGATCGTAAGAAATCGTGATTTAAAAAGGAAGGAGTCCTGGATAAGGAGATTTGGTGTTTCAAGCATTTTCTCAGTAATATCTGATATGATATTATGTCAAGCCCGCCTGACCATATATTCACGAGACGCAACACGCTCCTTAACCGGCACCAAGCATCCTCTTTTCTTTTCGTCGACAAATCATTGTTTACCTTCCCATTTAAAATATGGTTTCATCCCGTATCCCACTATGTCCTTCGTGATGAAAGTATGCACTAAGGATGTATTTCTGTTCGACCCTTTTCCCTACAAACTAATGTGCTTCTCTTCTGTCTGAATTAAATCATTCCTCCTTAATGTGTACCCTATTAACGACTAAATATATGGTTGTTTCTTCCCGTACTTGTTGGTTTTGTTTTGGGCTGACTGTGCTCTGTAATGCTACGTTTCCTGTTTGGCGTGTACACCTACTATTATCTGGTCCAAACGCATTCTTAGTTACATCACAGATATATATTAAAAAATAAATAGGAAACTTCCTATCTTTACCAATGAAGTAACCAAAATATCACATACACCTTAACTGTTCCTTCTATTTTCTCTCTCAATTATTCATTGATTTTGATGGGAATACATTCAAACGATTAATAGTGAATAGCAAAATGGGATTATAATAATTCATGTTTATTTTCAAAATAAGACATTGTATAAAAAGATGTTTAAATTTAAAAATGTCATCATTTTTCGAATTCTCTAAAAAATCAAGGTGTAGTCAAAAGAAAGATATAATAATCCGACAGGGAAAGTAGCATTCAATGACGACAGTCAACCACAAAACACAAAAACAAACACGCAAACAGACAAACGAGAAGGCAAAAGTAATAAAAAATGCAAACGACATCACAAACACAAAAGGGTAAAACTCCTTCTTCTGCTTTAAATGTCAGCAAAAACAAAAACTATCATTGGAAAGAAAATTAAATTTGTGATGGGATTTGGCATGAATGAAACTTGTATCCATAAAACTCTTCATGATAACGTTGTGATATATATGTAAAATGGGGGTCCTGTGGTATTTTTGAGTTGCCGAAAATACCACAGGAATTTTTTAATTTTTTTAAACACACCTATCTACAAATCAGCATGAAAAAAAAAATTAAACTTGCAATCTTCACTACCCCTATTTTAAAAAAGTTTTAATAAATCAAGTAAAATCACCATTTCATGAAATGCTGATTTTGCTGGTTATTTGTTGATTTTGCCCAAATATTTCATGAAATGGTGATTTTACTTGATTTATTAAAACTTTTTTAAAAAAGGGGTAGTGAAGATTGCAAGTTTAATTTTTTTTATAAGTTATCAAAATTACAACATATTTTTTTTTTTTATATGGTTAAACATCAATACGTCTAAATTTTAAGCACTCAGCATTATAATCTTTAAATTTCCAATAACGTGTCATTATTCTGACTGAAACTCCACCACAATCAGCACAAATTTTTTTTTTTGCTTTTGTGCCTTTTTTACATATTGAGCACGGTAATACATGACTTGTTTTTAATCTATACTTATGCAAACTGCAATAATTAGAATCTTTTGTAGTCTTATTTTTACACGGATTGTGTAATCCAATTTTAAGAAATGTGCAAACATTAATTTCCATTGTTTCTTTTTGATATATTTTTTTTATATTAAATAAAAAAAATATATATAAGTATATCAAAAAGAAATAATGAAGACTGAACAGATTATAGAAAATTTAATACGCCTGTTTGATACAGGTGTAATAGATAAGCAAACACTATCTAACGGTATAAATGCATTGAAAGAAGTTCCAAAGGAAACTCCAAAAGAGGTTAAATCTCAAACATTAGAAAATTTACTCAAAAGACGACGTGCTAAAAAACAACGTAAACGAGAAAAGCAGAAATATGATAAATTACAAGAAAATGTTATAAATGAACAAAAGCAGAATTACGCTAAATTACAGGAAAATGTTATAAATGAACTGAAAGAGTTTAATGATAGAAAATCTAAAGAAAGTATTTCAGAATTAAAACTGGTTGACAAGCCAATGTGTGGCTATTTCAAAGCATACGAAATATCTGCCAAAAAATATAAAGATCCTCGGAAACTACTCCATGATAAAAAATCTATCATTACGAAACAAATAACCAAAGAGCTGACAAAAATGAATGGAATAAAATTTCAGTTAGGTCTCACTGTAGAATTATTTAAAGATGATGGTTCTACAAAAAAATACACCACAGCAGTATTACATAGTGAACAAAATACAATTTTATCTTCTGAAAAAATAGATGAGTTGTATGATAAATCATCTGATGACATACAAGAAAATTTGGAAAGATTTACAAACACAGCATCAGGATTAGAAGTTGATTACTGTATTACACTTTATTTAAATTTTGCAAAGTATGAGCCACTAAAAGGTTCTTCATATATTCCTTTACATAAAGTAGTATCTGATAAGAAAGCAATTATAAATGTTATCAATAAAGATGATAGATGCTTGGAAGTGTCATTGGTTTCTGCTTTGTGGCCTAATAAAAATAATCCAATCAAGATGTCTAGTTACAACAAACACATGGGTAAGTTAAACATGAAAGATATTGATTGTCCGACTCCGATTTCACAAATTTCAAAAGTAGAAAAACAAAACAATCTTGCCATTAATGCTTACGGGTATACAGTATCAGAAAAAATTAAAAAGGCATCTGTTTTTCCATATAAAATATCAGAGCAGCCGAAGGACATAAAAAGAATTAATTTGATGTTAATCTCTGAAGATACTGAAGTTGAACCAGAAAACGAAGATGATCCAAACAACGAAGAAGGGATTATAGATGATAATTACAACCCTGATGATAATCACGAAAAAGTTAAAAAAGAAACAAAATATCATTGGTGCTGGATTAAAGACATAAACAAATTACTTTATGATCAAAACAAACATCGTTGTAAAACTTACTTTTGTGATCGTTGTCTTCATGGATGCTCCGATGAAGAACTACTTGAAAAACACAAAATAGACTGTGAAGGTATTAACAAAAACTCTTGCCGGATCGAGATGCCAAAAAAAGGTACAATCACCAAATTTAAAAATCATCAAAAACAAATGCATGTACATTATGTAATATATGCTGACTTTGAACGCATACTTAAACCCCAATCTTTAAATTTTGGAAAAAAATCAGAAATCACAAATGTGCACAAAGCTTGTGGATTTGGGTATCAAGTTGTTAGATATGATGGTAAAGCAGAAAAACCTGTTATTTATAGAGGTGAGGATACTGTTGAAAAGTTTTTAAATTATTTGGAATGTGAAAAGAGCAACATCAATAACATATTTGCTCATCCTAAACCTTTAATCATGACACAGCAGAATGAAATAGATCATGAAAAAGCAACACACTGCTGGATATGTAAAAATATAATTGACAATGATAAAAACTGTAAAGTAAGAGATCATTGTCATTTTACAGGAGAATATAGAGGTGCAGCACATAAAAACTGCAACCTAAAATTAAAAATAAGACCAAACAAAACAACAATTCCTGTTATGTTTCATAACCTTAAAGGATATGATAGTCATCTTATAATGCAAAATATAGCTAAAATAACAGGTAATATTACTTGCATCCCAAATAATGCTGAAAAGTATATTTCATTTAGTGTTGGTCAATTTAGATTTTTAGACAGTTTCCAATTTATGGCTTCGTCTCTGGAAAAATTGGTCAAAGCAACAGACAAATCTGATTTGAAAATTACCAAAAATCAGTTTAGGGAACAAACAGATTTACTTTTACGAAAAGGTGTTTATCCATACGAATATATGGATAACATGGAAAGATTTAAAGAAACAGAATTACCACCCATAGAAAAATTTTACAGTAGTTTATCAGATGAAAACATAAGTACTGAAGATTATGAATATGCTCAAAAAGTATGGCAAGAATTCAACTGTAAAACCCTTGGTGATTATCATGATTTATATTTGAAAACGGATGTAACTTTGCTAGCAGATGTGTTTCAAACTTTTAGAAAAACATGTATGAATGCATACAAACTTGATCCTTTACATTATTATACAGCGCCGGGATTATCTTGGGATGCACTACTTAAATACTCAGAAATAGAATTAGAACTTTTATCAGACATTGATATGCATTTGTTTTTAGAAAAGGGAATGCGAGGTGGAATTAGCATGGTGTCAAAAAGATATGCCAAAGCGAATAATCCACTTGTTGCTAATTACAAACCTGAAGATCAAAATAATTTCTTAATGTATTTTGATGCAAATAATTTATATGGTTGGGCAATGAGTCAAGCACTTCCGCATTCTGGATTTGTTTGGAAAAATAGAAACAAGCGTGGTTATTTCTCTAAACCTGGTACTGATAAAGGACAAATTCTTGAAGTCGATTTAGAATATTCGAAAGAAATTCATGAATTGCATAATGGATATCCACTTGCGCCAGAGAAGCTAGTAGTAAAAAAAGAATGGCTGTCTGGTTATCAAACAGATTTGCTGGAAAATAATACTATGACAGAACAACTAGTTCCTAATCTTATGGACAAGAAAAAGTATGTAATACATTACAAAAATATGGAACTGTACTTATCTTTAGGTATGAAACTAAAAAAAATACACAGAGTATTAGAATTTAATGAAAAAACATGGATGAAATCATACATAAATCTAAACACAGAGTTAAGAAAAAAAGCTAAATATTAAACAAACCAATTTATGTTGGGATGTCAGTATTGGATTTATCAAAGCATATGATGTATGATTGGTATTATAATACTTTGAAAAAAAGGTACAAAAATAACTGTACTTTATTATACACAGATACTGACAGCTTGCTTGTTGATATAAAAACGGAAGATGTGTACAAAGACATGATTGAAATGAAAAATGAGTATGATTTGAGTGATTATCCTTTATCCGACCCAATGCACGATGATACAAATAAAAAAGTATTAGGTAAGATGAAAGACGAATGTAATGGTGTTGCTATAGCTGAGTATATTGGATTGAGACCTAAGTTGTATTCGATTTTGAGATCGGATGAGCAGATTATTAAGAAAGCGAAGGGTGTACAAATATACGTAGTTAAAAAACATATAAATTTTGAAAATTACAAAGATGCACTATTCAACAAGAAAAAACAAACTCGTGAAATGAATATGATAAGATCGATAAAGCATGAAATATACGGTATGAAAATAAACAAAGTAGCTTTGTCACCTTTTTATTCAAAAAGGTATATTAGAGATGACGGCATCACGACTGATGCATACGGGTATTATAAAAAATTATAATTGGGCTTGTTTTGTTAAGTGCGTTGGTTTGTGCCAAGTTTACTAAGTAGCAAGTTAAGATAATAAGCTTAACTCTTTGTAAAAAATATAAAACTTTTTGGCTTCCTGAAATTTTTCATATCATTTTTTTGATGCACATGGTTTCTACAAAAACTTATGAATTTGGGTATCAGCAGGAACAATAAGTAATTCTTCTTTGACAAATCCTCTCTGTGGCGCTGGTGCTTTCAAATAATAAACTCTTATACCTTGCGTCACCATATAACTTTTAATCTTGTGAATATCTACACTCCACATTGGATCAGTTGCTCTGCGTCTTCCACCTTCTTGTTCCCCGGGTTGATATAAATATCTTACACTTGCATTCATACAGATAGGATCATCTTTTAATATTTTTGTTTCAACAGGAGGAGGCTTTTTTGTCTCCGCATTTATGGCTTTAACAACTTCTGGTAATCTCTTTACCCATTCTCTATTACGTTTTTGGGAATCTATTTCCTTAGCATACTGATAACCAAACAATCTTTCAGCTAATGTTCTGTTAAATCTTTCCACTAAAGCTTGGTCTCTATGTATTTCTGTTCTGCCCCGTCTGATATTTACTTTGTGTTTTGACATCAACTGTGATACTGCACCCATAAATTCTCTGCCTGTATCCACTTGTAATAATTTTGGATATTTTAGATGCCGACTATATATATTCTCAAATGCTTTAGCAACTTCTTTACTATCCTTGGAAGTCAACGGCTCCGCTTCTTTGTATCTACTTGCAATATCAACCACAGTCAATGCATATTTATATGTCTTGCGTCCACGACCAATCCCAAAAGTATCATGCGGTAAAAATAACAAATCAGCTTGATGCACTCCATTCTTAGTAGAAACATCAAACCTGGGTCTAACTATTTTCTTCGGCGCAGGTAAATAAATCTGCCACACAGCTTGTTTCTTTAAAAATTCTAATGGCTTTTTTTCACTGACACCAGCCTCTTTTGCTAATTTTTTAACTGCTGTGTAACCTCTCCAAAATCCTTTTGGGCTGTAATAAATCTTTTCCATTTTTTTTTCTACTAAAGATTAAACTTTATATAACTATAAAGAAAAAATGGAAATCACAACTGCACAATTTGATGAACTGCTTGAAGAGCAATATCAAAATAGCACAAAGAAATGGACAGACTTGGAACTAAATAAAATATACACTATTACAGATAAGAAAATAGTAGAAACTGAATATGGTCCATCCATGGTATTGACATTATCAGACAATGGTGAAGTATGGGCGCCTGATCATCTCAAAAATAAATTGGAGAAGAGTGCTAAACCAACATATTATATTCGACCACTTGGATTGAAACCATGTAAGAACAACAAAAAAAATAGGTATCACGCATATGACTTAGTCTTTTCAAAGTAAACTTAGTCATTTCAAATCCAAAAAAGTCTAAAGTAATTATAGTTTTAAACTATTTTTTTTTTATGAAATCAATTTATACGCCACAAATCCAGTTGCAGCCATGCCCACCACAATAAACGTAATTTCTCTATTCTGTTGATACGGAGATGGTGTATAAAAATCACTCAACTTGGGCTCCGGTTTCAAAAGTAAATGTTTGCCAGTTATGTAATAATACTGTTTCATAGCCTGATCCACATCATCAAAAGTCTGCTCTGCATGATGTTCTTTTTGTAGTTGTTTATTAATAAAATCTAATCTCTCTGTTCTTTTTTTATTCCACTCCACTTGTGCTGCGTTTAATTGTTCCACTGCTTTGTCATGCCTTTGTCTTTCCTCATCTGAATGACTTCCCATTTTTGAAAAGAAATAATTTGAACCGCTAAACGCTAATGCATTTGTTAATGCCCCACCTATCATCATTGCTACTGCACTTGCCATTTTTTTATATATATATATATATTTTAAAATTATTTCATAATATCCGCAGGAATAATACCTTGCTTAATCAACATATCCTTTGTAGCCATTGCTAACATTATATCTACAGACAGCATCCCAATATTTTCTATATTAAAATCCACTTTAGGTGCTGGTTTTTTTAGTAGTTTTTTGCCAATCTCAGAATATCCAACAGTTAGAAGTGTTTCCACTCCTGCATGATACATCATATTTACAATTTGTTTTCCGTCAATACTTGCTGCCATTTTTTTTATATGATTATTTTTTTAAAATAAATTATTAAAAATCAAACGGGTCTTTTGGTGCAACATGAACAGGTTGCACAGCTACAGGTTGCGTAGCAGATTTCTTGTTATAAATATACAAACCCAACCCAGCAATGCCTAATAAAACCAGACACGGTGGAATGTAATTTGTGTATACGTTTATTTTAATTTTTTCTGGTTCTTCTTCACCTATTGTTATTTTTGTTATTTGATTTGCAGCATCTTGCTTTGCAGCATTTTGATTTGTAACATCTTGAAGCAAACGCTTTGCCTTTTTTGCCGCTGCTCCTTTTTTTCCAGCTTCTATTCTTTTTGGATTTTTTACTTTTTGTTGTTCAACAGGTTGTGTAACAACAGGTATAACTTCACTCTCTTGGTTCTCCATTTATATTATCTATAATTTTATTTTTATTAAAATCAATATGTCTAACAGTTGTCAGTATTGCTGTAAATGGTGCTAAGCACATTCCATACCTGTAATACAACTCACAACAAGCACTTGTCAAAGCATGATTAATAAATGGGTCTTCCTCCAAATCTTCTATTAGCTTTGGTGGACTGGTTACATTAAAATATTTTGATACTCCCATTACATACAAGTTAATAAAAGAATTGCCTAAAGTTTTAGTCATGCTTGCCCCAAGCCGTGCTTCATATCTGCAGTAAAGTTTGTTAATTTCATCCGGTGGCATGCCATCTATGTTTGTGAGTTGTATGTCCTTACCCAAATATTGACGACTACCACCGCCAGTCACTATGGCTGATAATCTTTCTTTTTTTGTTTCTTGTTGCTTTGATTCATCTGGTTCCGTCTGTTCCGATATATTTTGTAGTAGTTCTTCCGCATTCATTTTTATATTATTAATCTTATTTTTTATCTTGAAATAAATATAAAATACAAAACAACTAGCAGCGATATTCATGCAACTAGTAATTGTTAGTATTCTTAATAGCATTGTTATTAATATTGCTATTTTTTCTATTAACATTATTAATTTGCTGCAAGCATTGCTATTAACATTGCTACTTTGCTATGAGCAATGCTATAAGCATTACTATATTTTCTGATATTTTCATTATATTTTCATGTCAGTATTGCTATTAACATTGCTACTTTGCTGTTAGTATTACTATTAGCAACAAAGCAATGCTGTTAGAAAAAAAGAATTGCTGGTAGAAATTATTCAACCCAATAACCAGTTGGTTGGTCAGTTCTCAAAATTAACTTGGAATATTTAGTCTTAGCTAAAGCTTTTCTTATTCTGGTTCTCTCTTCAAGCGTTGGAATAACATCATTCTCTCTCAAACAATTTTCATAACTATCTCTGTCCTTGGTGTAAAATATACACAACCATTTTTCTTGCTCTCTCAAATCTTTCAATACGGAATTATATCTCTGTGAAATGACCCACACTGATTGTTTAGCGTGACGACCAGAGAATGCCAACTCTGATAACATATCTTTTTTCTTTGTTAATTCTTTTGTGGCTGAGCAATCGTCAATAATGTATAATGTGGGCTGACCAGCATATTGTTTGAAAAAGAAACGCAACAGTTCTTGTAACATTTCTTTACCGTTGCTCACGGGATTGACAATTATTATTTTTTTATCTCTCGGGTTTTTCACATCTCCTATCCAGGATCTATTTGTATAAGCCTCGTTCCACTCTATGGTTGGACACAATATAATTATATGTTTAAAAACTCCAACATACTCTTGTTCAAGTATGTCAAGAACAAACTCTGTTTTACCACAGCCTGTCTGACCACAAATAATGGCACTGTGTAAATATTTAGGATATTTTTGTTGCAAACTAGTATCCTGCTTCTTTAAATCTTCCATCTTCAAAATTGATTTGCGCATCTTGTATTATATATATATAAATATTTAAAGTTTGATCTGCATCTGCTTTTTTATTTATTAATATCGGTATGCCTTCACTGCCATTTTCTATTCTTCTTCCACTGCCGTGTAATAAATTGTCCTCACATGTTCTAAGGTCAAGCCATAAAGCATATGATTTTGTCAGATAGGTCTCAAGAGAAACACTGGTGAAGTTTAAGTCTCTTGCTACTATTTCTGTCTCTTTGTTTCTTTTTGATGTCAAGGCAAAATATTTGTTAATTTCATCCCAATGTTGATATGCCTTCATGCCCTGACTATACAACTGATTTGGTACTCCCTCTATTGTCATTTCAACCTTTTCAATCTTTGGGTTGTAATAGGTTTCTGCGCTTGTTCTTTCTGGGTCTTCAAACAGCATTAAAATACCTTTCATGCTCCGTGCTGGTACATTAATGTTGATGTTCCAAAGAGTATCAGATTTGTTTGCTATTATTTTTCTATGTCGCAAGATACGATCATACATAAATGACATCTTACCATTGATTTGCTGTCTTATTTGTCTGGATAATTCAACATCACTAACCGTATCAAATTCCAAGCAGATATGTTTTATTACATAAGATGCATCAACACCACTGCTTTTGATAACTTTGTTATAATCGTTAAACGTTAATTCATATTCTAACCTATCACCAAGCCCCGCTTGATAAAATGGCATATGACTTTCTAACATTTCAAAGTCCAGTGGAATACAAAATCTATTTCCATAAGCTGCTGCTATAGCTTCATCTCCGGTGTCTGAGGAAGCATCTCCCGCGCTAACTCTATGTTTTAACATGTTTGGTTTACCAATACCTTGGTAAGCTGTGTTTAATCGTTCAGTAGGGCTTTTCCATAAATCTACATAACAATGATATATATCACTGTCATCTATTGACATGACTTCATTGCCACTTATTCTTATTGTCATTTTTTTCACAATTGTTCTACCCAGATTTTGAAATAGAGTAGCGTTGGCGTCTGTTCTGCTTTTAAGTTCTATTTCAAAGGCAAGACGAGCAGTACTTGGAACTATCACATCATTAGTACTTAGATTTGGAAATCTTACAAGCAGTTGCTGGTTTTGGTCTATTGTTGATGGATTATTAGTTATTACTACACTTGTGCGGATGCCTTTGGCACCATGAGGTTCTCTTAGTTTTCTATGAGGGCTGAGTTTGTTTCCGTAAGCTGACATTGTTTTTATTTTTTAAATATATTTTTTAAAATTAAATAGCTGAAGGAGGATTTGAAAATCCTGCGTTTGATATGACTGAAGAAGACTTGGATAAAGCATTTGAAGACGAAATTATACAACCTGACTCAGAATTTCAGAGACAAATTGTAAATGAAAATAACTATATTGATCAGCTTGAAGGAGAAGATAAAACGAATGAACAGCTTAAACATAAACGGTGGTTAGTAGTTGAATTTTATAAAGAATTTCACGATGATACCAGCGAAATTGATTATAAAAATTTCAAAGTGGATAAGGACAAAAACGGTAGAACAATGTTATATGCAGTCCAGTTGGGAACAGATGATGTTCCACTTACTTATCATAGGGGAAATAGTGCAGTCAAATTTTATGCGCTAGACACTTTAGTTAAAAAACATGGTACTAACTTTGTGAAAAACACTTTAAAAATGTATGATTATTTAGTTCCACGTGAAAGAGTTGCTCGGGGTAGGGCAGACTTTGCAACCTTATTAGAATAAAAAAATACCCTCGCAAAAGGAGGAGAAAATATACCAATGCAAACTTTTTCAACAACTGAAGATGTACAAAATACAGTAGATGCTGTAAATACAATTGAGAGTAATTTGAGTAATATAATAGATGAAACTCATCCTAAAACTGCTGTTCAACCAGAAAGTCTAACACTGCGAGAGATACGAGGTTAAGATAAGAGATTGCAAAGCTTTCGTGGAGAACTTACTAATAATCTTTCAAAGCTCACTGAGCTTGATAAAGATATAGCAAAAGAAAAACAAAAATTAGAACAGGTTAGCACCCCCGGGCAGGAGGATGAGTTTCAACAAGAGCGCATACGTGACAGAATAAAAAACTTAGAAGATGAAAGAAGTTCACGACTTGAAGCGGCGAGTGAAAACAAAGAAGCATTACGCAGTCAAATAAACAGGATAAAAGAAACTATAAATAAGGTGTTAAAAAAAGACACAACATTGGGTGAGAGGATCAAAACCTTGTTTAGGGAGCAAGGTATTACTATTGTTAGTATTTTGACTGCCTTTGGTATGATTATTGGGGTATTAGTTGATGCCATTATTCCTACAACAGGAGGGGGGGACTGCACCTGTTCCAACTCCAAAGCCTGATCCATCAAGTGTAAAAAATTGGATAAAAAAACAACTACTTAATCTTGGTAAACTTCTTGCCAACCTAGCTGGTAAAGCTGCTGCAGCACTTCCAGGAGTTATTGGTGCAATAGTATCATGGCTTTTATCTGCAACAGGTAATGTTATTAATTGGCTTGGTAACAATCTATGGGCTTTGCTTGTGTTTGTTTCCGGGTTGTTATATGTGGCAGCCAAAGAGTGGTTTAGTAAATCTCATAAATAAGTAATGCAGCAAGACCTATTACTATAGTACCAACAATTATAGTTGTTTTGTTATCTTCGTGTTCAATCGCTATTTTTTGTATTTCTGGTGGGTTATGTTCCACAGTTTTATGTATTGATGATTTATCAAAGTCAGAATGTTCCGGTAAAAATTTCTTTGTTTTGGTGCCTTGAAAAGGTTGAATAATTTTTGGTGGCACTGGTTTTACATTTACATCATTATTCAATCCTAATGCTTGTGCATCGGTTGCTATTACAATTTCATTATTGTAGTCTTGTATTGTTCCAATTCTTAATTCCATGTCACTAGGAGACATGTACAATCCACTTCCATAGACAAAATTTACTTTACTTCTTGCATATTTTAAGGTGTTTTCATATCTTGAAATTTGACTGGGCAAGTCGATGGGACTATTTATTGCGTCCTCTACATTTGCCAGAAATTGTTTCTGTGCATCAAATGCTGTTCCAGTTCCAAGTATATCTGTTCTTGTTTGTGATTGTGAGCCAAGGATTGCCCAGCAGTATGTTCTTATGCTGTCATTGATTCTTTCTACTCCGGCTCTTGTAAATCCAAATGAACAATCTAGTATAAAAGTAGACCAGCTGTTGTCTGCCTCAGATCCTTGTGCAATGTAATCAATGTGATATGTTTTATCACTCTCATAGACTGTAAAACTCATCGTTTTGTTGTCGTATACAGTATTTACCAAAGGATGATAACCAATATGTGTCCAGTAATTATAAATTGTTCCTAGACCATCATTATAGCTTTGTTTTTGTCTCCAGTCTGAATATAAGTCAACGTTAAACTCCGTGCATATTCTTTCGTACGCGTTTCGGTTATATGTGTTATTAAATGCATTCCAATTTGAGTCTTGCGGCATTGCTACACTCATCTCAAATAATATTCTTCTGACTTGGTAATAGACATGAAATCGAAATAACGAACCAACCAGAGTATCAGCTTTTAGATGGTTGTTAAAATCAATGCCACATCCAGTTGTCGCACACCAAATAGCAAAGTTTAACTGATTCTGCCAAAATAACATCCAATCTGTTCCCCAGCGTTGGACTATAGCATCTGATTTGACGTATGGGAGTTTGTATTTTTCAAAGACATTGGGAAATGATGCTTTAAAGCCTTTACCGTCTGATGTAATGACTATGTTTTGATTTATTATATCTATCACTTTCTTGCTAAAAGTATTTGAATATTGAGCATCCGGGTTATTTTTGAATTCTTTAGAAATCATTTTTATTTGTGTTTTTATATTTATATATTAAAAAAAATGTTTCATACAATTTCAAACATAGACAACTTTATTAATTTACAACAGTATATCGATAATAGAGATGAAACTAAGCGCGTTGGATTAAAAAGTTTTACATACACTATCGGTTGGTATAATATTAATCATGAAACCATAAAGACACGAAACCCAGATAAAATAGAACATTTAGCAGGTGGACTCTATAACTTTCAAGACTTGATAAGAAAGTTTAATGAGCTAAATATAAAGATTATCCTGGACTATAATGTCTTAATTGGTGTAGCCTTTTTAAATACGCCAGTAGATACACGAATGTCAAGCGGTCTTTCAAAAATGTTAGGATTCAAGGACAGAAAATGGTTGACAGGTACTAATATAGCGGATTACCCAATGAATTTAGCTCCTTGCAAACAGCTATATGTTCATCTGAAACAAGTTAATACGAGTAGTAATTATTTCAATGGTGCACCAAGCACTATTATAGGTGTTGTGCCTGTAGTAAATAAGAAGTTTGGAGATATAGTATATACAAGTTTTTATCCTGAATATCACTGTCTTATGAATGGTGCAATTACTGAATTGAAAATAGAAGTCAGAGATGAGTATGGCAACAAAATAGATAATCACGGTTTGCCTATGAGTTGTGTTTTAGAAATTATTTAAAAAATATATTTTTATAAAAAAAACAATGAGTATATATGGACCAACAAGAATTACAAGAGACGTATAAGAGCTTTTAATAGGTGATGTTAAAAATTTATATAATCACATTTTGCCTTTTGTTGACCAGTTTAATCATTTAAAAAATAGAGTTGATAATCTTAAATATCGGATTATAACAATATTTGCAGAGGCTAAGGGCCCACTTGTATCAAACAGAATACTCTCATTTGGTAACGGAGGGGCAGAAAAAAATGTGGGGCATGTAATGACACGCCGTGGACGGATTATGGGAATAGGTTTAGCATGTGAACAATTAGTTGGTGACGTAACTGTAATAGTTTCTGTCAATGGTGTTGAACAACCAAATTATGGTATAACGCTTCACATCATTCCACGCAATCATGATAACTTTGATAAACCTTTAGAGATTGGCGCTGGTTCTGTTGTTAACTTTGTATGCAAGGTTGCCAACGCTACAGCTGTAAATACGGTGGCATCATTATTAATTGAATTAATTTAATTTTTTATTTATTAATAAAAAAAATGCCGAAGCAACCAACAGCACCAAGTTTATATCCTCCGTTGCCAGACGGACCGGTGCCAGTGGAAGACGGACAAAATTATAGATTACAAAAGATTTCAGAAATTGAAAAAAAGTTAATAACAGAACGAGATATACGTCAGTCACTTTATAAAAAATATAAACGTGGTATTAATATTACAGATGGAATTGACACTACCTTGATATCAGCAGGTGTTATTATGGCTGGGATTGGATTTGTTATTCCAGTTTTGTTACCTTTAGAAATAGCAGCAATAGTATGTGGAGCTACAGGTGTTTGTGTTAATTTTATCAGACGCAAGCTTAATGTAAAAGCTCAAAAACATCATAAAATAAAAACGTTGGCAGAGGCTAAGTTAAATAGTATAAAGCAGTTAATATCAAAAGCGTTGAGTGATGCACAAATATCTGATCAAGAGTTTAAGATGATTTTAGATGAGTTAGATAAATATTATAGTTTAAAAGAAGACACCAAACAAAAAAAGGCTAAAATAAGTGAAGCTCAAAAAAAAGAACTAGTGGAGCAGGGAAGAAAAGAAGCAATGGCAACATTACAAAAAAGTCTAAAAAGTGTGTAATAAATTGTTTTAGTAATGTGTATGAGTACGATCCACCACCTTTGTTTTCAAGGTCAGAAAATTGTTAATTGAATGTAATTTTGATAACAAATCGACAAATTTGTTTTGTATTAAAGAAACATTTTATAATTTTGATAACTTATAAAAAAAATTAAACTTGCAATCTTCACTACCCCTATTTTAAAAAAAGTTTTAATAAATCAAGTAAAATCACCATTTCATGAAATATTTGGGCAAAATCAACAAATAACAAGCAAAATCAGCATTTCATGCTGATTTGTAGATAGGTGTGTTTAAAAAAATTAAAAAATTCCTGTGGTATTTTCGGCAACTCAAAAATACCACAGGACCCCCATTTTACATATATATTTGTGAAATATTTTTTGAAATGTTCGCACTGTGTCACGTGCAATTTAGATAATGTTCGTAGTGTTCAGTCTATTTGTTGCTACGTCTGTGGTTACATGTAGGCACCAATGTAGGGTGAAGGTGGTCCAAACTAAATACTTCGTGTAGGTTTGGAGCGGTGAACATTTGGGTTTGGTAAATGGGGAGGAGACGGGTGTAATAAATGATTACATGTCCTTCCCTAATGTTATCGTGAATAGTATAAAGGTGTTATGCCCACATTTAAATTTGTACTAGTAGACAAATGATCCTACATTACAGTTAGTATGTGTCCCGACGGGAACACCATGTTCAGATACTACATACACAGCACATCAGTTCGAAATACGATTGAACTAGAATTGTAAAGACACCATAACAGTTTAGAGATATGGTTATTACTAATATCCTCTTAAAATTGGCATTTGATGAAATGATTGCACATTTCACATGGGAAACGATATGATTATCTCTAAAACTATCAAGTAACAGTAAGCTCAATTCTGTTAAAGTCTAAAACGGTTATTAGATTTTGTTCCGGAGAGAGTTTGTTTCATTGATAACAAGGTTCTATGATATAATGCTTATCTAGATTGTGTCCGTTTTGATATAGCTGATGTAGTAAAATGTCTTTATATTCTATACGGCTGGGTAGGTGTGTTAAAACTAGAACCTGGTGTAAACCAAGCGGTCGTTTTGCCACTGACAGTTCCAAAGCGGTAGCCTTCTTGTCAATTCGTTTATGCTTGTGATGTCAAGTGCCTTGCTTCATTGTTGTTTTTTATAACATTTTATTCAGTATATACAAACAAATAAAACAGTTTAAAATTATATGCGAACATATTCCACTATTTGTGTTTACTTTGATCAATTAAACCATTATACATGCGTTCCTTCGTTCGATCATGCATTCTCATTGTTTGTCATGATTCTTACTAGCCTTGTAATAATTATACGGGTTGCTTGTGTATGTGGTGGCTGCGTTCTGTGAAAGCTGCATTTCCTGTTTCTGAATTTACAGTTTGGTGTTACTACCTATTTACTGAGTATGTTTATAATAATTGGTAGAGGAGTACTTTATGCAAAATTGGTGTCAGCAATCCTTAAATAAAGTTGTATTCGACTTCATTATAACATTGTTAACAACCTTAGACAACACAAATTACGGTAATCAAAATCTAGGCAAAATGTAATTTTCAATTTCACAGAACGCAGCCGACCACAAACACAAGCAACCCGTATAATTATTCACAAAAGCAGTAGCATGAGTGGAGTATCATGCCACACTGCGTGACACCGCAGATGTGCAGTGCATGTTACCATGTAACATGTGCAGTGCATGATACCAAGTAACAAATGAAGGAATACAATGTGAAATATACAGATTAATATAGTTCAGGAATTAGCAAAACAGATTCAATTCAATGAACGAATGCAATAGCTAATGACAGAAAAGAAATATGAAGAATAATGAATCAAATTCAAAACAACATTCAAATCTAAATTATATTTATATGTTTTCTCGCTGTTTTAAAGTTTTATTTTGATATGTGTGTCTTCCGCTAGTTTAATGCACTTTTTCACCATTTGCTATATTTGTACCAATACAAACATCTCCAAACGTTAGCTTCTTGTCTTGCTGCAGTTAAAGATCACGTTAAATAATATTGTGCTAAAACTTATGAAACTCCGGTATTAATTTATTTTGGTCTATAAACAAGTCAGGAGACGTTCTTGATAAAATGTGCAATAAAGGTCAAATATCCATAAGCACTTATGACTTCTCTACACTATATACAACCTTACCACATCACCTTATCAAAGACAAGCTTATTGCTCTTATTAAAAGAACAATCGCTAAAGAAAAACCTACGTTTGTGGCCTGTAATAATATTAAAGCGTTTTAAACTAACGGTAGTTTGGACAATTATTCTATGTGGACTTGCCAAGAAGTTTGTGAAGCACTAATGATCCTACTAGATAATATTTTCATCCGGTATGGAACTAACGTTTTTAGACAGTTGTTTGTATCATTATGGATACAAACTGTGCAACCCTTGTCGCAGATTTGTTTTTTTTATAGCTATGAAAGAGATTTAATGTTGAGTCTTTCACCAGATACCAAGGCAGATGCTATTGAAAAGAAATATAAAAAGATCGGACAGGGAAAGTAGCATTCAAGGAGGACACAAAACACAGAAACAAACAGGCAAACATGCAAACAAGAAGGCAAAAGTTATAAAAATAAAAGTAAACGACATCACAAACACAACAGGGTTGACAATAGGGCTACCGCCTTGGAACGGACAGTGGCAAAGTAGGCCACTGGGGGTTTAAACTGATTCAAGGGTGCACCAAACCTTACACTTACCCTACTGTCATCTTATTAAACGGGACAGTGTAAATAAAGAAATCCCCGCCATGATCTAGTCTCTAACCACCAAAGCAGCATCAATAGGAAATATAAGTAGAACACACATATGCTCGTGGTGTAAATATAATACAAAAAATAAATAAAATAGCCTAGAAAGCCACAATGAAGGTACTCAATGACTTCGTAAAACCATTGCACAATTTTATTATCGTAACCCTGACCTTCTTTCCAAATATAAAAGTAATTTAAGAACTCTTGTGCGACAAGCACTATCACAACCTGACTTCTGTGGTGACGTGATTTACGAACTTCGTAAGATCCTTGGTCAGTCGCTCCGGAACAGCAGAGACTCTATGTATGGTTTTCATAGTTGCGAATGGTATGGTAGCAATGAATATTTTCTTTGCGATTTTCACCTTGATGACTCAATCTTATAATTACACATGGTAGCAATGAAAAGTTTATCTGTGTTGTAATGCGCAAGCTAACGCACACGCACCCCTTATATGTGAATACTTGTATGTCTGTGCTGATGTGTACTTCCAGCACGTCGTGCTACAAAGGTGAATATGCAATCAATATGTAATGCATGTCAAGGATTTGACCAGAGCAAAGCGAGATCGCCCACCTTAATTCAAAATGTTTGGTAGGCAGGACTAAGGGTAAAACCTGGGAAGAATGTTTATGTTAAGAAAAAACGGCCGAGGCGTGTTTACGTCTTCCTGACATGATTACTTTTTTCAATATAGTTTAAACACTCATGACTTGATCAGTTATTATGTTCAACTATGATGACGTCTACCTAAAGCCCAAATGAACGGTGACGTTTGATGTTTGTCTTGTATTGTCTCACCCTCAATGGTGTGTTATAGTGTTGCTCTGGCTTCTGCCAAGTCAATGAGTACCTTCTTTGTGGCTTTCTAGGCTATTTTTTTTTTGTATTTATATATACAGGAGCATCTTTGTGTTCATGTTGGGGATTTCTTTATTTACTCTGTCCCGTTTTATTGGGATGACAGTAGGGTAAGTGTGAGGTTTGGTGCAATCTAGAACATGGTTTAAACCCCCGGCGACATTTTTTGCCACTGAACGTTGTAAGGAAGTAGCCCTATTGTCAACCCTTTTTGTGTTTGTGATGTCTTATTTGGCCTTTTATTCATCTTTAAAGTTGTTCATTGTTTCTGTGTGTGTTTGTGGTTGACTGTCGTCCTTGAATGCTACTTTTCCTATACGAATTTTAATATCTACTTATTCTCTTACTGCTCTGGCTTCTGCCAAGTCATTGAGTACCTTCATTGTGGCTTTCTAGGCTATTGTTTTTTTGTATTATATTTACACGAGCATATTTGTGTCTTACTTATATTGCCTATTGAAGCTGCCTTGTTGGTTAGAGATTAGATCATGGCGGGGATTTCTTTATTTACACTGTCCTGTTTTAATGGGATGACAGAAGGGTAAGTGTGAGGTTTGGTGCACCATAGAACCGGTCTAAACCCCCAGTGGCCTACTTTGCCACTGACCGTTCCAAGGCAGTAGCCCTATTGTCAACTCTTTTGTGTTTGTTATGTCGTTTGCATTTATTATTGCTTTTGCCTTCTTGTTTGTCCGTGTGCGTGTTTGTTTCTGTGTTTTGTGGTTGACTGTCCTCCTTGAATGCTACTTTCCATGTCCTATCGTTTTATATATATTTTTTATATACCATTCTAGAAACATAATGGAGCATAAGCAATGTACGGACGGACACATATTACAGAGATAAAATGATTGTAGTAATGGCGTTGTGACATGTGATAAGTTTCAAGATGACATACTATAATCATACTATCAGTTTCGAATACTATCCAAAGTAGGATGAATCATCAATGCGCTCACTTCAGAAGATATCTACGGGCAGTATATGTGTGTCTAAGGACAGCAAGGCGATACGCAATTTATTTCTTATACAAATAGAACGACATATGGACTGTCTCGATGAAGTGGCATTTTTTAAAATGAGTAGCCTGGGTACCACGAGGGACTATGAGAGGACATTTTAAACAAACATGAGGTAGACGTGCCCGTTCTAGTTGTTTAGGAAGTAGCGTAGTACATGATGCCGTGCAAGTTGTCCCGAGAAAATATATTCTATTAGGAGGAAGTGTCAATTTCACTCACCGCCACATGCATGCCATCTTCGGGATCCTTAACATTAAATACTATTGATTTTATGAATATTGAGTTCTGCTCAACCCGGGGCTAGGGTGCGTGAACGGTAGCAAGCATATTTCACTACCGTTCATGAACAGTCTCAATCAAACCAAGACTGCAATATTTCGTATTTATCGTATTCGGCCGTTTCACTGTCATACTGTTTTAATGCGGATAAGTCGATAACAAATCATACAGTGCGGACCTACGATGCCATTGCGTTCGAACGCTGTGGTTTCTATAGGACTCTATATTTCATTTTCGTAATGTCCTGTTAAAGGTTTTGCCTTCGGAGAAGGGTGCAGGCAATCTTTGTAACGGGATATGATTGAAAAATGGATTTCTTTGGAAAGAGTCCCGAAAAACGAGATACTGTTTTAGCGGCAAGTGCACAAATTGAAAGAACTACCAACTGGCGGTCACCAAGCATTTGCTCAATTCTATTCGATAAGCTATTTTATCAAAAATGAGATATAGGGTCCTATAGAAACCACAGCGTCCGAACGCAATGGCATCGTAGGTCCGCACTGTACTACAAACAAGGACTTGAAAATACAATGAAAAAGACAAAAAACAACAGAAAGGGTGGTAAAGACGTTTACGTATCTTCTCCAACCATTCTACCCAACAGGCTTCTTGACCGGAATCAAACATCATTTTTCCTACTCTGTTCTGAAACAAATAAATGTTTTCATTCACGATTAAGATATGGGTTATCCCGTGTCCCACCATGTCCGTTATGATGTCCTTAGGATATAGGAAGTATATCCTAAGTAATTACATTCAACAGTCTAAGACAATATTGGGAATACCTTCATCGCAAGCCTAGGTATTCCTTTCATCTCTGTCCCCAATATATAATGTATCGTTTTCTTTCTGAATTAAATTGCAACGGAGAAATCAATGTTATTACGACCGCTGTATGCAAATGGGGTGCGCATCGCCTTGTCAGATTTTCGAAGCGTTTAACCGTGCTCTCAAATGGATCGCAAAAGAGAAGTTAAATGTTCCAGAAGTGATTCAAATTTTGATTATATGTTAATTTCAGAGACGCGGTCAATGGGTCAGATTTACCTGAATAAATTTCTAGAATTTTGCACCGATATTGGGATGCAAATGGCTGTGAAAAAACTGAAATACCATGTAACGTTATAACTTTCGTGTGTTACGAACTAGATTCGTAGCTAATGGAAGTAAGATTCCCTCTGGACAAATTAGTTCGCTGCGAACCCTTAATTTATCGGCATCTGTCGACAGATAAGATCACACTTAGTGATCTTCAATCAATAATTGGAAAATTACTTTTTTGCGCTAATGTAATACTTTCAGGAAGGACATTACTCCGGTCATTAATAAATCTCACGCTTAACGTTAAAAAGCCATATTACCGCGTTCGTGTAACAAAAGGTGTCAAGCAGGATCTTTTGATTTGGAAACAATTTTTAGCATCGTGCAATGGAAAAACTATGTTCCTATCAGACATACTGTTATCGCCTGATTTGAACTTGTTGATTTGGAAAAGTCGGCTACGGGGCTATATTTGGTTTCACTGGTTTTGCCGGTGTCTGGAACGAACAATCGACAAACACAAATATTATATTGCAGAAATGTTACCCCGTTTTTCTGGCTGTTCAAATAATGAGTAAATCCAAGAGCAATAAATCGGTATGTTTCTTTACAGATAACAAGGCTCTGTCATTTATTTTAAACAGGTATACAAGCAAAGATAAACAAATTATGCACCTACTGAGACAATTTGTCGGCATTATCATGAAATATAATATTTACTTTACGTCATTTGCCAGGGTCATCCAATCGTTATCTGACTATTTATCTGGACAGGTGATCAGGAGGTTCAAGGCCGACTTATCCATTCTGCGACATGACATAGAATATCTATTTAACAATTTCCTAGCTACGAGGTCGTAATCGATTTACCAAAGGGCGTGGACGCAAGCCTTTTCTTTGCGACTTTAAGATCGAATATTTAATACCGCTGTCTTGGCAAACAGTGGTTTTGTTCATGACGTTCTTGAAACACAAACGTATGGCCGCGAGTACTGTGTGTCACGTTTCGGCAATATTATATAATCATAAAATCAAAGGATGTCATTACCCAACTGATACATTCATAATACAAACATTGAAAAACCGCAGGCTGCATCCTTCCAGTGATATCAGGTTACCAATAACATTACCCATTCTACAACAGTTGGTGGATTCTATCCCACATGCTGCCGTGGGAAAATCAACACGCAATCAATGTACGCGGCAATGTTTATGCTAGCATTTGACGCGAGATAACATACCGCTGCGATATAACCGAACCCAATATTATTCATAGGAATCAGTTAGCAATAGTAAACGATACCATGTATGTTACATTCAATTTAAGCATTCCAACGGAAAAACAAAATCAATTGAAATTAAATCGGAAAACGGTGCACATTGTCCAGTAAAGAGCCTGGAGACTTACCTGCAACAACGGGGAATTTCTGACGGACAGTTATTTTCAATCGCTTCAAATACCCCAATAGCAAGGTCAAAGTTCGTAATTACACTGAACGCACTAGCATATATAGGTATTAGTACAACGGAATTCAAATTAAACAGTTTCAAAATAGGCAAACAGTTTCAAAATAGGCCGAGCAACAAATCTCTTGGAGAACAACGTGTCCGACGTGTCCGACGGAATTATTTGACGTTTGGGACGATGGCGGTCAAATGCGCTCACGAAATACATACGTCAATAAATAGAGGTCAGTGCGTTCACAGCCTTTATTACATAGGTCATCAACATTCCAGACAACATAGAACTATGACAAGTAATTGTCCATGTGTTCATGCCAAATTACCTCAGTCATCCCAGCTTACAGACGCCGGTTGCCATTTAAACTCGAGTCATTATCACGTATTGACCCCAGTTTGGGTTCATGTGGGGTTGTAGTTTTACACACGTAAAGTGACCTTACCATTGGTTCATGTTAGGTCAGTTTTTGTTTATAACTACCGAGAAATACTTCTTTAGTGAAAGAGACATTTTGAAGACGGTTACAAATGACGGACTTAACAAACAGTTTTGAGAGATATTCAACGTATATGAATTAGTTTTGTTTAGTGGTTTCTATGTATGTGAATTCATTGTTAGCGTGTAACATTTATGTCAGGATCGGTCCATGGGTTCATATTGGATCGTTTTAGACGCGTTAAGGTATAACGTGCATTTCGCTAAAACTTTATAATATAATACGCTCAGATCTTTCGATATATGCCAAGGTCAGTCGCTATTTCCTTTCCATGTGGCGATTTCATCAGTCAAAGTATCTGATGAGAGTGGCGAAAATCGCCACAGCTAATTAAAAATACATGTAGCAATAAGATTATATATACACGATTAATGTTTTTAATAGAAAAAACTATTATTTCCAATTAACGAATCGTGTAAAAACTTCGATTGATTACGTGATATTGAAATAATATTTAGTACAAAAGCCAAAAGTAAGGTTTTATTTCATACCCCAAAATACCACGTTTTTGCTTCTTGGAAGAAGTTGTTGGATGGGGTATGAAAGTTAATACTCGGACCACGTAATGATTTAAAACTATGATTTGAAAAAAGAAATTATATTAGACTTTGTTTCTCTGAGAGATTTTGTTGTATTGATAACAATTTTCTATGATAGGCGTATCTAGATTGTGCCCCCATTTGGTTTATTTTATATAGTGATATATATATTGTTTTTATAAGCTTGGTTGGATTGTGTCTTCCTTGAATCTTAGGTAGTATCATCTTTCTATTATATAAGCTTGGTTGGATTGTGTCTCCCTTGAATCTTATGTAGTGATATACATCATCTTTCTGGAAAGCACTCTATGAGTTCACAGCTTACCTCTCTGTCCATTTCTTCGCTTAAAGAAATATAAAAAGATCGGACAGGGAAAGTAGCATTGAAGGAGGAAAGTCAACCACAAAACACAGAAACAAACACGCAAACAGACAAACAAGAAGGCAAAAGTAATAATAAATGCAAACGACATCATCAACATAAAAGGGTTGACAATAGGGCTACCGCCTTGGAACGGTCAGTGGCAAAGTAGGCCACTGGGGATTTAAACCGTTTCTAGGTTGCACCAAACCTCACACTTACCCTTCTGTCATCCCATTAAAACAGGACAGTTCAAATAAAGAAATCCCCACCATGATCTTATCTCTAACCAACAAGGCAGCATCAATAGGCAATATAAGTAGCACACAAATATGCTCGTGTAAATATAATACAAAAAAAGATCAATAGCCTAGAAAGCCACAATTAAGGTACTCATTGACTTGGCAGAAGCCAGAGCAACAAGAGAATAAACCAAAGGGCACGACAAGAAATATCATAGACAAACATCAAACGCCACCGTCCCAATGGGCTTTAGGTAGGTGTCGTCATAGGGTCCACAGCCTGTTTGTTAAGTTGATCGACGAGGAAGCAGACAATTCATACAAATCCCTTGTATAACACTGCTTCCATAATTCAAAGCTACACACAACATGTTCTCCGACCCCATATTGACAAAAAGTCTGGTCACGTCTTAATAAAGGTATTTATTTCATTGACATGCCTAATATTTTTCGAGATAATCATGTAGTTGATTCTATCCCTAAATTTTCAAAAATTCAGAAAGTCCTGTAATTTGTTATCAGTATAAAAAACCTATTAGAAATATTATGTTCAACTACAACAAAATAGTTTTTGACCTTGATATAATAAATAACACTCCTATGGAATGTGAATGTAACACATCAACATTTTACTATGCTCCAGCAGGTCATGTCACCACTGGTAATTTTGATATTGTTGATAAACGTATTCGGCATATGTTTTCCAAAGGTCCTAAATATAGATTACCTTTTACTATCGATTTTAATACCTGTCGTGCTCAGATCGCCCAGTCCATTGAGGATTTTAGTATAAAATGGTGTAGAGAACATGTGGACTCAAACTCTCTTTCTACTTGAAAAAAATCAATATTTTTATTTTTCATTATTTACTGGATTCCTAAGTTACATAAAAATCCGTATAAGGCCCACGTTATTTCGAATGTTAGTGCCTGCACCACCACAAACATCTCCAAACTTTTAACTTCTTGTCTTACCGCCGTTAAAGATCACGCTAAACAATATTGTGATAAAACTTATGAAAACTGTGGTATTAATTGCGTTTCGTCTATACAAAATTCATGAGACGTTCTTGATAAAATATGCAATAAACGCCAAGTTTCATCTATTAGCACTTATGACTTCTCTACACTATATACAACCTTACCACATCACTTTATCAGTGACAAGCTTATTGCTCTTATTCAAAAAACATTCGCTAGGGAAAATACTACATTTTTGGCCTGTAATAACATTAAAGCGTTTTGTACTAACGGCTGTTTAGAGAATTACACTATGTGGACTTGCCAATAAGTTTCTGAAGCACTCATCTTCCTATTAGATAATATATTTGTCAGGTATGGAACGACCGTTTATAGACAAATTGTTGGTATCCCTATGGGTACGAACTGTGCACCTCTAGTCGCAGATTTCATTTTATATTGCTATGAAAGAGATTTCATGTTGAGTCTTTCACCAGATACCCAGGAAGATGTTAATGACACCTCTCGGTAACTGGATGACATATTAAACATTGACAACCCTTTCTTTTCTACTATGGTTAATCATATATGCCCTAAATAACTTACAGCTTAACAAAGCTAACAGTTCGATACTAACGTTTCTTTTCTAGATTTACATCTTTCCATTGAAAATGGTGAAATTATGACAAGAGAGATGATTTTCATTTTGATATTGTTAATTGTCCCCATTTAGATAGGGATATTCTCCGAGCAACTTCTTATGGGTACTATGTGTCTCAACTTATTCGTTTTTCTAGAGCTTGTACTCGAGTTGACGACTTTAATAGTCGTAATCTTTGTATAACTAAAAAGCTAGTCCATCAGGGTTACCATTACCATAAACTTCGTAAAACCTTTGCAAACTGGTATTATCGTAACCCTGATCCTCTTTCCAAATATAAAAGTAATTTATACGAACACACACAGAAACGAAGAGCAAGACGAGCTATTGGGACACACATATCTGATCTAGGTGACAAAAATAGCTACTGGCAGAGAAATATATAAACTCTGAAACGACAATTTAGCTTTTGACAAAGAAATAGGGTACCTAGAAAACGCAAAACAGCTATTGACACATCACATTGCTTCCTAGCAATACACATGTCAACTGCCCACGTACCCATCAGTGATATATATTACACGTTATAATTAATTTTCAAAACCGATACATATCTCTTCGTTTTGTCACTTTCTATAATCTTTTCTTATCTCAATGATATCCACGAATACAGAGATAGTGTGATGGTGTTAAAGTAAATCAAAGGACATAGAGAATTGTACAC
Source organism: Cyrtodaria siliqua (assembly GCA_037043455.1). Lineage (NCBI taxonomy): Eukaryota > Metazoa > Mollusca > Bivalvia > Adapedonta > Hiatellidae > Cyrtodaria > Cyrtodaria siliqua. The sequence goes on along the minus strand of JAWPHD010004158.1, from coordinate 35,813 downwards.
TGATATCAGTTGGTAGACATTCGCTTGCCACAAGTATAATCCCAGAGGATAAGATACTTTCATAATTATGTGGTCATTCTATTGCAATGTTAAATCAATGACTTAAATATTCATTGCTACTGTAATACTAATAGTATTGCTGAAGCGAATCGCCTACGCAGGCATATGTTCTTAACAATTGACACGTAGCTCGCTGTGTTGAGCGTGGAGGACTGGATATGCTTCAAGTAACCACAAATCCAGTATTTGACCTATATCCAATTAAGTCCGAATAAAGTTATCCAATGTTCCTTTAATTTACATTAGCAAGTGACTATTTATTCTAAAACAGTAAGTGTCACTTTAAGATCTTATAGAACAAACCTTAACATCGAATATCGGGGAAATCGTATAACGTTTACTTAAAAAGTAAATATAAAATCGAACAGAAAATGCAACGTTCAAGGAACACAGTCAACCACAAGCACGCATAGAAACAAACAACACATTTAAAGATGACTAAAAGGAAAAACACGACATCACAAACATAAAAAGGTAGACAATAGGGCTAACGCCTTCTAACGGTAAATGGCCAAAATAATTATTATATTAAAAAAGGTAAAGTGTTTCCGCGCTTTGTGACTAACGGACGCCGATGGACAACATCAGATTGCCTGACCATTGGGCAGTAGAGCTATAATATGAAATAGCAGTGTACACCATGTACACTTACACATTATTAAAATGAGACGTATTATTCACGGCGATTTTAGGCCACATAATGTTGGTGTCAGAATGTGTTTTGGAAGTGTGTTTATAAAGCATTCGATATAATAATACAGAGTTGCTACTTCATAATAAGTGTGTCAACCATTGTTACTAAAATACCAGTCCTACAAGGATGGATTAATGGATGAGTGTTACTTCTCACCAATCTTACAAGGATGAATGAGTCCTATTTCCCACCAGCCCTACAAGGATGTATGAGTCGAATTTAACAACAGTCCTACAAGAATGTACGAGTCATACTTTCCACAGTCCTACAATGATGAATTAGTCTTATTTCCCAAAATCCACGTAAGGATGAGTGAGACATATTAACCACTGGTCCTACAAGGATGGATGAGTCTTATTTCCCACCAGTCATACAAGGATGAGTGAGTCATATTTCCCACTGCTCTTACAAGGATGAATGAATTATTTTTCCCACTGGTCCTACAAGGATGAGTTAATCATATTTCCCACTGGTCGTACAAAGATGGATGAGTCATATTTCCCACTAGTCCTACAAGAATGAACGAGTCATATTTTCTACCAGTCCTACAAGAATGAAACTTAATTACCACCAGTCCTATATATACAATGCCCATAAGTTTCACAAACATTAGTTAAATTAACAAAACATTACGAAAAGTTAGAGATTCTACAAATAATACGACACGATAATTGTCTTTCTTTTACTTTAAACTATTGCCTCCATTGCGAGTGCATTAATTCGATAATTTGAATTGCAAATCAGATAGAAAATAAGATTAATTACAATTACTATTATATTAGTTCTAAACAACATTAAACGAAACTAGATGTAAATGCTTTATCAAATACAAAGTGCATAGCTTTGTGTTGCAAAATTAATGGAGCTCTAACACGAACAGCTTTTGGTAACATTATTGGATCATAAACTGTATGTCTTTTAATACCAACGTGTGTTTAAACTAATTAAAGTTGTACAAACTCATACCAGAACAAGCAAATGCAATAAATACAGATGAAACACACATTCGAATATTTAATTTCACAAAATTGCATACTTAATGGATATTAAAACTCTGCTCGATGACTGGTGTTTGTGGCTGGCTATTGTGTGACTGTACGTTATGCAATATAATAAAATTAAAATCGAACACAAAAGTTAATGCATTTAATCTGAACAGTATTTAACAAAGCTGAATATTTAGATTTCTTCTGAATGAAAACACCATGAAACAACAAGGATGAGAGGAAATTTATATTACTAGAAATACTTAACCTGTGACTGTTGATAATGTCATTGTCTGCTTCTAGTGTTATCAATACATGGTTTCCGTAACATTGTTAATAACACCTATTATTAATTAGCTACTTAATATCTGCCGTGGTTTGCAGGAAACTGCACGCATCATATGGTAAAAACAAGGCCAATATGGAGAGAAACTCGGCCAATATGAGAAAACTCGGCCAATATGAAATTCAAGCAATCTGATTGGATAAGCCAACACGGCCAATATGACCAAGGCTTTGCTTTCTTTAAGGACGCCATTTTGAAGAGAAAAAAACACAACGTCGCAGCTATGTTCGCCTATGTAAAGTAGACAATCAATATAATTAAGAATTGATTATTTGTAAATTCGGTTACATCGACTTCGCTGAAATATAGCTATTATCACGTTCGTGTGTGATTATTCAACGCGCCATCGAGCGGTTACAGTGGACGATTTATTTGAATCAGATACTTGTTATTAAATGTTATATTGAACATATACCTCTAGTTTTTCCTTACCTGTAAATGACATTTAAAACATAGGAATAAAGAGAGATATTAAGTAGTTAATTAATAAAAATATCATTAATTAAGTGGTTTCATATTGGCCCAGTTATTGGTCCTAGACATTGTATTTGATATACCAAACAATTATCGAAGAATATAAACTATATTAATGTGGGAATGAACAGGTATTAAAATAATGTGTCAACTATTATGTGCGACTGTGTATATTAATATTTCGACTACATATTTCGTAATATTATGTAATAGGAAATAACAGTAGATATAAAAGTCGAACAGGAAATGTAGAATTCAAAGAGCACAGTCAACCAAAAGCACGCATCGAAACCAACAAAAATTACAAGGATAAATTAAACGCAAGGCATATGACATAACAAACATAAATGGGTAAATTCGTTGACGCTAGAACTACATCTTTGAACGTTCAGTTGCAGAAAAGGCCGCTGGCCGTTTAAATCCGGCTGATGGTGCACCGAACCTCCATCTTACCATATTGTCAGTAGTACAGATACTGAGCCTACCAGCACAGTTTCCTCTAGCAACGGGTAAACAAGCAGTTATCAAGTTGTCTCCAGCGTCCTTAATGCAATAGACAAACGTCTAATAACGATGGCATACTTGCTTCCAGACGCTCCTACAACTATACTGAACCAAACAGCTAACGCAACAGCCCCAGCATATCATTAATAACAATCAATAAATCAAAACAAATTTAATTTTGAACGAGACAAATATCTTGTCAACAACGACAGTAAATTAAAAAACAACAACATTCAAATCACCTGTATCTAATGGTACCAGTCGGCATATAATAAAGGTATTGTCTACTGGTGCATTAGCTGTTTGGTTCAGTATATATAAACTGCTTGATTGCCAGCTCGGGGAATCTATTCTGATACTCTCAGTATCTATACTACTCATCAATCTGATTTATCAATTCAACAGATATAATATTTTGTCTATACTATAGAGTAGATTATTTTAACCTACCCTATTATTTTGTAAAAAAACTAATAACTAAATCATTTGAAAATCATTATATATAATTACAAAATCCCCGTGTCATGCTTATGGTTTTTACATTAACGGCTGCATCAATTCTTTTTACGCTGCTGCTTACAGCCGTTAATGCGATTAGCCTGGTTTCAATTAAGCAATCTGTGTCTCGCAATCCATTTAACTGTTCAGTGGCCCTGGCTCACTCCACAAACATCATCAGACCTCCATTTTGACATATCTCTACCGAAACGAAACGACACTCAGAGATACAACTGAAGTCTGACGAGATTTCTTACTAGCACATCTTAGGAAATAATGTGTTCAAGCAGTAAAAACCTAAGCTTTGCTAGTAACGGAATTACATAGACACCATCTGCTAAGCGCCATAATTGCAGACTAACAGCAAATCAGCAAATATCTTTTGTTTTTACCAGGCTAACTGGCACTTACAAACACACGACCAACTATACTATATCTCGATCTTTCTTATATACTGTACACTCAGCAACGTGACTTTTAAACGGGGTGTCAAATTTGCATGAATTTTAAATTATCATAGTATTTCTAATGAGCATTGCGTTGTAAATAAATATGTATTAGTAACATTTGCTTTAATGTTTGTAAAATACGTTTAAATATTCAATAAAACACTAATTTATTATAAAGAAAGATAAACATATCGGACAGGGAAAGCAGCATTCAAGGACGACAGTCAGCCACAAAACACAAAAACAAACACGCAAACAGACAAACGAGAAGGCAAAAGTAATAAAAAATGCAAACCACATCACAAACACAAAAGGGTTACAATAGGGCTACCGCCTTGGAACGGTCAGTGGCAACAAAGGTCACTGGGGGTTTAAACCGGTTCTAGGGTGCACCAAACCTCACACTTACCCTATTGTCATCCCATTAAAAAAGGACAGTGTAAATAAAGAAATCCCCGCCACGATCTAATCTCTAACCAACAAGGCAGCATCACTAGGCAATATAAGTAAAACACAAATATGCTCGTGTAAATATAATACAAAAAAACAATAGCCTAGAGAGACACAATGAAGGTATTCAATGCCTTGGCAGAAGCTAGAGCAACAAAAGAGTAAACCATTAAGGGCACGACAGGAAAGAGCATAGACAAACATCAAACGCCACCGTCCCAATGGACTTTAGGTAGGCGTCATCATAGGGTCCACAGCCTGTCCGGTCATCGTACAATTAAAGAAGAAAGCATAGTGGCGAACTGTAAAAGAGTCCACCACCAAGCATGCAGTACGTTGCAAAATGATAGGGTCATAACTTCTTTTGATAAACTGTTTAACAAGTTTAACAAAGATAGTATGAAAGTGATCATGACCAAGAATCTTACGAAGTTTATAAATCACATCACCATAGAAGTCAGGTTGTGATAGTCCTTGTCGCAGAAGAGTCTTTAAATTACTGTTATATTTGGAATGAAGATCAGTGTTACGATAATAAAATTTTGCAAAGTTTTACAAAGTTTATGGTAACGGTAACCCTGATTGAGTAACTTTTCAGTTATACAAAGATGACGAATATTAATGTCCACATTTCGAGTACAAGCTCTTGAAAAACGAATAAGTTGAGACATATACACCCCATAAGAAGTTGCTCGGGGAACATCCCCATCCAAGTGGGGGTAATTAACAATGTCAAAATTAAAATCATCTCCCTTGTCATAGATTTTGCTAATTATTTCACCATTTTCAATCGAGAGATCTAAATCAAGAAAAGAAACGTTATTATCAGATATACTAGCTGTATTAAGCTGAAGTTCTTTAGGATAAATATTATCAACCATAGTTGGAAAGAAAGGGTTGTCAATGTTCAGTATGTCATCCAGATACCAAGAGGTGTCATTAAAAGCTATAATAACATCTGCCTGGGTATCTGGTGAAAGACTCAACATGAAATCCCTTTCATAGCAAATAAAAACAAATCAGCGACAAGTGGTGCACAGTTCGTACCCATAGGGATACCAACAATTTGTCTATAAACGGTGGTACCATACCTGACGAAAATATTATCTAATAGGAAGATGAGTGCTTCACAAACTTCATAGCAAGAATTGTCTAAACTGCCGTTAGTAAAAAACGCTTTAATATTATTACATGCCAAAAATGTAGTATTTTTTAAAAGTTGAAGTACAAGTTACCAACATATTGAAAAATACTAAGGAAAATAACCCCGCAATAATTTATCATAAAATGGAAGTAGGAGTTATTTCCCTTTCACCACTGTATACGCTAAGGATATAACTGTGTATTAATTTACTATAAAGAAATATAAAAAGACCTGACAGGGAAAGTAGCATTCAAGGAGGACAGTCAATCACAAAACACAGAAACATGAAAGTATAGGAGATTTCTTTTTGATCGTTGACATGGAAACCTAATGTAACCTAGATAGCATCTTATATTGGCTATTAATGCTGCCTTGTTGGTTAGAGAATAGTTCATGGCGGGATTTCTTTATTTACTCTATCCCGTTTTATTGGGTTGTCGGTAGGTAAGTGTGATGTTTGGTTCACCCTAGAACCTGGTTTAAACCCCCAGCCGCCTTTCTTCAAATCATAATCACTATTATCTTTATCTTTATAAAAATCGGCATATACATCTTTTGTTTTAATTTCATAGCACAAAGAATCAGTATCCGTAAACAACAATTTAACTTTCATACCATAATTATTTTTAATGTAGTTGTAATGGAAATCTTACATCAAACATTTTGAAAAGTCTAAAATACACATACCAACATAACAATAACGATTTACAATTAGTTTTTCTTTTATTTTGTTTAAGGCAAACAAATTGTCATTAAACATTTTACAAGAAATAGTTTTGTGGATTTCTTTCAACTGGAAATTTATAATCTAAGTGGCGCCATCTAAAGCACTCATTATCGTTTTCATTTTTTATATTTATTAAGCCTGTTTTAGCATTAGCAAGTTCTTTTGGTAAATCTAAAGAGAAATACCTCGTAAAGGTTTATACTTTACTCGATTTACATAATGTTTATCAACGGATTCAATTGTCCAACCATTTCCTTCTGAAATCCAACTTCCAATTTTAGATACAATTTCAGCAGCTGCTTCATCTAGTGCATCTTTAATAGTATTCATATCTGTACTTAATGATGCTTTGGAAGCAAAATAATAAGCTATTTTATACGAAGTTGCGGCAGTCGTTTTTAAATTAACACTCATTTTAAAACCGTTTGTTTGTGCTAATTCCGTTTCAAGAATTCTTAAAACTATTATTTTGTTTTCCAAAGTTGAGCATACGGGTCTGTTTTATATACTAAATCAACTTCAAAAACATTGCTGTATTGTTTTTGAGATTTTTCAATTTCTCCTTTTCAGTATATATTTTCTTATATTGCCTAATAATGCTGCCTTGTTATTTAGAGAATAGTTCATGGCGGGGATTTCTTTATTTACACAGTCCCGTTACATTGGGATGACAGTAGGGTGTGTGAGATTTGGTGCACCCTAGAACCTGTTTTAAACCCCCAGCTGCCCTTTTTGCCACTGACCGTTCGGAGACGGTAGCCCTATTATCAGCCCTTTTGTGTTTGTGATGTCTTATTTGACATTTTGTTTATCGTTAAAGTTGTTCTCTGTTTATGTATGTGCTTTTGATTGACTGTTGTCCTTGAATATTACTTTTCCTGTTCGATTTTTGTATCTATATTTATCTTCGTGAAATGATACAAGAAAGCGGAAGATCTCAACTGAATCCGTATTCAGAATAATGGCTCGTGGTAAAAATCCAATACATGTATTTGTTTATATGCAAAGATCAGACACGAGTTCTTCTCAGACAAAAAATCCTCATCTTTTGGATACTTTTAAACAGAATGACGCTGATGCTTATTTCTATTTACTATCAGCTAGACTGGAAGTTGGAAACGACGTATATTATCCAGAAACTGAATATAATTATGATAATATTACAAGAATTTTTAGAAATGTTATTAATTATTCGTATAAGCAAAATGATAAAAAAACAGGAACTTTACTTCACGCAGGTAATTTTAACACGCTTTTTAGCATGATATATTTTAATTTAAGCTATAAAATGATGAAGTCAACATTGATCCAAAACAACTAAGGTTAAGATACAGACTAAATCTCTGCCTACTGCTAGATACAAAGTGTATGCTCTGTATGAAGAAGATGTTATTATTGATACTGTCGGAAATGAATTAGTTATAGTTTAATCTAAGTTATAATATACATGAAATACGAAGTTTATTAGGTAAATTAAACAGATGTTCAAAAAAGAAGTTTAGCAAAAACATATGAAAACAAAAGTGAATTAACGATCAGTTTATAGAATAACGAACTAACAGGAGATTTTTCTTTGCCGGGGACTCAGATTAAAAATATTAACAAGGCTATAAAAAATGGACAAGGCTTAGAGATAAGTATATCAAAATCACAAATGAGGTCCCAGTCTAAAAATGGAGGCTTTTAAGGATCATTAGCTGGTTTGTTGACTAAGACAATATTACCAACAGTTGCTAGATTTTCTCCGAAATTATTAGCACCACCAGCAACAAGAGCACTTAGAGGTTCGACATAATAAAATGGGTTAAGCGGTCACGTACACAAAGACAGATGAATATATCGGACAGGGAAAGCAGCATTCAATCAACCACAAAACACAAAAACAAACAAGCAAACAGACAAACGAGAAGGCAAAAGTAATAAAAAATGCAAACGACATCACAAACGCAAAAGGGTTGACAATAGGGCTACCGCCTTGGAACGGTCAGTGGCAACATAGGCCACCAAACTTCAGGGGAGTGTTTAGCAAGATCAAATTACCAACAAAACAAAATAAACAAGAAAGTGGAATTATTAATCTTGATGATTTTATTGGACCTGGTACACACTGGACTTGCTACTGTAATGATTATCATTTTGATCCGTTTGGCATAAATCCACCAAAAGAAGTTTTAAATTACATACCTAATATAAAATACTATTCAGTATCAAGATAAAACAAGTGTATTTTGTGGGTATTCCTGTTTATTCTTCAATAAAAGTTGTATGAAGGAAATAGTTTGTACGATATTCTTTATAAAATACTAAAACCTTATAAACTAATAGAAAATGAAAACATTATAAAATCTTATTTTATCGAATCATATTTTATATAGGAGTTACTGCGTTAAAGAAAAGATGATTACTGAAAATGTCGATTCTCAGTACATGTTAGCAAAACATGGTAGAATAATTTTAAAAGCAACATCCGTGTAAGGCCCGCATTATTTCGAATTCTAGCGCCTCTGGGATTAATATTCCATTTTTATATCTATAACTGTGGAGTTACTAAATATAGATATAAAAATCAAACAGGTAACGTAGCATTCAAGGACACACACAGAAACAAAGAACATATTTAAAGATAAATAAAAGGTCAAATAAGACATCACAAATATAAAAGGGTTGACAATAGGCCTACCGCCTTGGAACGGTCTGTGGCAAAATAGGCCGCTAGGGGATTAAACCAGGTTCTAGGGTGAACGAAGTTTATGGTAACGGTAGCCCTGATGGAGTAGCTTTTCAATTATACAATGATTACGAATTTTAAAGTCCTCAACTCGAGAACAAACTCTAGAAAAACGAATACGTTGAGACACATAGATCCCATAAGAAGTTGCTCGGAGATCATCTCTCTTGACATATATTTTGCTAATTATTTCACCATTTCCAATGGAGATATGTAAATTGAGAAAAGAAGCGTTAGTATCAAAAATATTACGTTTGTTAAGTTGAAGATCTTTAGGGTATATATGATTAACCATAGTAGAAAAGAAAGGGTTGCCAATTTCCAATATGTCATCCATATACCGAGGGATGTCATTAAAGGCTCCAATAACATCTATCTGGGTATATGGTGAAAAACTCCACATGTAATCTCTTTCACAGAAATATAAAAACAAATCTGCGACAAGGGGTGCACAATTCGTACCCATAGGGATACTAACAATTTGTTTTGCCGTTAGTAAAAAAACGTTTTAATATTATTTTAATAAACTAATAACACTACTTCGTATTGAAACCAAAGGATACCTAAGTAATAACCCTACTGCGTACTGAACCCAAAGGCTTATAAATGAAACTTATAGATTAAAGATCTTATAGATTATAACACAGTTTGTTAAAAGTACACAAGGTGGAAACATTGATATCCATAAAACTCTGCTTTCTTTATTACCTAAAGAGGGGCTAACGATTCCTGGTTATAAATATTGGGGTCCGGGTAACCCCATTGACATTGGACAACCATCAAATGAAGTAGATGCTATTTGTAAAGAGCATGACTACGGAGTGTGGAAAATATTTTACATGAAAGAACATCATAATTTTTAACTGTAATATAAATGTAACATATATTATGAGCTTTAAATTTAAAAACACATTTTTAAATGACATTTTGAAGGCGTGGTGTACTGCTAACTTTACAAAAAGCCAAAAACATAAAATAGGAATAAATATTGTGGAACAATAGCAATATAAAACACAGTGGTAGACCCTTAATATATCTTTATTGGATACAGAAACAGATTGTATGACATGATATATATAATACAACTGATAGAAACCTAAAAACATTTAATTCAATTCAAAATGATTTTGATATACCTGCAACAGAATCCTTAAAATATCACCAACTTATATCTTCAATACCAAAGCAATGGTTGCATGAACTCAACGTACAAAATGTCAACATACTAAAACGAAAAACGTTATTTGAACGCATTATGGGAAAGCCTTCAAACTCAGTCAATATATCACAAAAGTGCAAATAGATAATTTAAAAGATGACACAAAATCGAAGAAATTATTTTCACATACTGCTATGAATTGGAGATACATTTATAGAAACATATTCAGATGTAAAGTGAAGATAATAACTTACAAATGTTTCAGTACAAATTTATATATAGGAATATTGCCACAAATATTTTTTTATATAAATGCCAACTTGCCGTTTCAAGCATTTGCACATTCTGTAATATGGAAATCGAGACTTTAGACCATCTATTCTGGGAATGTATGTGGACGCAACATTTCTGGAATGAATGCCGTTTATGGACGGAGTGAACAGACATGATTACCGATTTAAATAAAAATAATATTTACTTTGGAGAACGAGATAAAATATTCACTTACATAACCATGTTGGGTTAACAATTCATATATAAATATATAAATGTAAATATAAAGATGAGATACCGAAATTTGAAGCGTTCTTAAGAACATTGAACAATAGGATTAGCATAGAAATGTACACTGCCCTTAAAAATTATACTCTTAATAAATTTGAAGAAACTTGGAGAAAACGTGGGCTGGCCAACGATGCTCTCTAGCAAACTCATTATCTATTATCTTACACTATTCTCTTCTAATACTACTTGTTTTCCTTTCCTTCCTATTATACCTCAAAATAGAGTCATACAATATATTTATTATGATTTAAATAGTGTTATGCAATTTCACTGTTATGTGATGTTTAAATTTGTGTAGTAATTGTTTTTAATGTAAAAAACCACCTTTTGTCAACCCTTTTGTATTTGTGATGTCGTTTGCTTTTGTTATTACTTTTGCTTTCTTGTTTGTATGTTTCCGTGTTTGTTTCTGTGTTTTGTGGTTGACTGTCCTCCTTGAATGCTACTTTCCCTGTCCGATCATTTTATATTTCTTGTAGGCAAAAAAACAACAACAACAACAACAAAAAGACTATTGTTATGACGAAAATCGTAATAATAAATCAATCAATGATAAAAACATGCTTACTGGTTTAAAAACTAATATGTCTAAATCACTTGGAGAAAGACTGCTAAGAATTTGATAGTCAAGCCGGTTATTATTACTAAATACAAACTTGGTCTCGGAGCATCAACAAACAAGACAAGGCGTTGAGTTGGACTGATAAGTTGGCTGATGAAGTTCATCAGCCTTTATGAAGAAAGTTCAATCAACGCCGTGTGATTGTTAATGAAATCGATAAAATATTGTCGGCTGATTTAGTTGATATGCAATCGTTTTTAAAGTACAATAAAGGCATTAAATACTTGCTTACTGTTATTGATATATTTAGTAAATTTGCTTGGGTTATGCCTGTTCAGAAAAAAAATCGTTTAAAAATAACCAAAGCGTTCCAAAATATCATAAGCACAGGGAGACAATGTAAATTTCTTTGGGTTGACCATGGTTTAGAATTGTATAATAAAACGTTTAAGCAATTTCTGGATGATAATAATATTAAAATGTATCACACGTTAATTATGGAAAAGGATGTGTAAATATTTTACAGCAAACAATACAAATACATATCTAGACGTGTTGCAGGCAATGGTTTATAAGTATAATAATACAAGCCATCGTAGTATTAAAATGACACCGATTGATGCAAGTGATGAGAAGAATATAGGAGAAGCATAACTTGTATGTAAAAATGAAAAGCAATCAAATTAAGCCAACGTTTAAAATAGGAGACAAGGTTAGAATCAGCAAATACAAAAGAACATTTGAAAAAGGGTATACGCCAAATTGGACTGAAGAAATATTTGATATTGATGAAATTCAATATACAAATACTATAACATACAGAATAAAAGATTTAAGCAATCAAAACATTGATGTTTTTTTTTTACGAATTAGAAATTTTAAAAGCTGATCAAGGAGTATTTAAAATTGAAAAAGTTATAAGACGTGATTATAAAAAGAAACACGCTTTGGTTAAGTGGAATGGTTATAATGATGATTTTAATAGATGAGTAGCGTTTAATGACATTCAATTATTAATTAAAAGCTTAAAAAGAAATAATATATAGTATTATTATAATGGAACAAAAAAGCATATTTAAGATTTGCAAAACAATTTAAAATTTAAAAGATAAATATAGAAAAAAATAATGGAAGACAAGCAGGGTCAAGTAGAATATGAGGCAGTTCGTGACGTGTTCATGGATACCAAGAAAAGCCAAGCCAATAAGCGGAAAAGACTGCTGGCTGAAATGGATTATTATCAACAAAAGCTGACTATAAACAGGGAAGAGTTACCTGAACTAAAATACAAGATAGCAGAATGTAGAAAAATAAAATGTTCCATGATAAAATACGGTATGTACAGCGATGATATAGACTACTGTCCGGTTCCGTCTGACTTTAGTGTGAGGTTTGGTGCACCCTAGAACCTGGTTTAAACCCAGAGCGGCCTTTTTAGCCACTGTCCGTTCCAATGCAGTAGCCCTATTGTCAACCCTTTTGTGTTTTTGATCTCAAATGTGGCATTTTGTTCATCTTTAAAGTTGTTCGTTGTTTCTGTGTGTGTTTGTGGTTGACTGTCGTCATTGAATGCTACTTTTACTGTTCGATTTTTATATTCATATTTGCATGACGATTTTCAAAATATTTGACAAAATATTATGTCTGTTGAATTGATAACTTATAGTATAGATACTGAGCGTATCAGGATAGTTTTCCTATTGATGTCACGACTTGGTTAGGCTCCTCATACAGGCCATTTTCTAAATCGTATTCCGTTAAAGAAAATGTTTAAGTATCTTTCCGTTTTAGTAATCAAATGACGCATTCTCTCAGCGCATGCGTTTTAATAAATTTCAAACTTATTTTGATACAGCGTACCATGTTAATCCATACAAACATACATAGTGTATGTAATGCTCAGGTTCTTAGTCCCGTTTAATTCATACATATAAGATAAATTTACGATATAATCAATTTTGATTAATCATTAATTGCCCCTGCTTTGAACATATTGTCCTCTGAAATATGTAATTTCATAGAAGAGTACATACTTCGCGATCTAAGATGATCTGTGTTATAAATACGAGCATAAACACAAATCGATTTATAGTGTTCAAATAATAACATGTTGCTACACCCATCAAAAACAAAATGCATGGTTATAACAACAAAATACAAACAAAAGCATATAGGACAACTACAGCTAAACGTTAATGTGACGGCCCAGACAATTTGAGGTATATACATTGATAACACAATATTGGCAAAATCAATACAAGTTTGTTTGTTCAAGATTAAACTCAAAAATAACGCTATTAAAAAGAGTTAATTATTATGTGACAAACGACATGAAGCAAATGTATTATAATGCTTACATTATGCCTGTGTTTGATTTGTGTTCCTCCATTTGGGGAAATGGGTGTAAAGGCCATTAGTGGGGCAGATTGGTGACATAATATATTAGTAAAATTGTGCATTTTGTGACAAAAAGCACCAAACTTGACACATAGCTAGACAATACTTTACTAAATATTTTTGGCTTTGGACCCACGTCAGATATTGAAAAATGGCCGCCATTTTCAAAATGGCCGCCAAATATTCCATAAAGAATTAATGAAGCCCATAATTAATTGGTTTCATCGAAACTTGTTTTTGTAAATACACTAATTTCAGGACATTGATAGACAATAAAATATTCAATATAAATTTGGGTCGTTTTTTTCTTCAAAATGGCAGTCATTTTCAAAATGGCCGCCAAAAGAACGCTTTTTTTTTTCTTTTTTTTTTAATGCAATTGTATGTCTATATTTCAATAAATAGTTGTTAGATACACCCCTATTTGTGAAGCGCTGTGGTCTACTGGTAGAGTGTTAGACCCATGATCTGATTCAAATAAGTTCATAGAACTTTCGTTACAATCGATGTAAAATAAATAAGTTTAAACTAGATATACCCCTATACTTCAGGGGTTAGGGGTATTACACGTGAGACTAGTTTTGTCTTAGTTGTCTTTAGCCTTAAGCATTTCTGAAGTGTGTTTAAGTTTCCGTCTCATATTTATTAGCGGCTTTTAGTATATAATGTCTTGTAAGTATACATCCAGTGACTTGGTAAAACACTATTAAAGGTATACGCAACAATCTTGAATCATTTATCAAGCATTCAAATTGATATCCAATGTGATTAATCCAATATCAATTTGACTTTAATACTTCTTGCATATACTTAAATACAATGCAGAATTTTTTAATTGTTTGTGGTTATTCTATTACAAGTTTTAATATATTACTGGTGCAATATATTCCCCAATGAGCAATATGTAAAACTAATTTGCTTTGAACTATTTACATAATTATTAAAACTGATTTTAAAACATGCATAAGAAGTAACACAACTCATGGGACGCCGCAGGTTATAAAAGAAAAATCAAGCTTGCCGAGTCTTCTAAACGCTTGGAGAAAAAATATTGGAAAGGTTACTTAAACAATATTTTCCATCTCCGATTGATCGAAATTAGATTTAATTACGACCTTAAATTACATTTGTTGATTTAAACAATATTAACAAGACACTACCAGAAAACAAAATAAAAAAGAAGTTTGTTATATACACAAAGTCAAACATTTTCAATAAGAGAGCTAACATTAAATGTAATCTAATCTTACTAGCTATGATCTGAATGGTACAATCTTTCTTAATCACAGTCACAGTACCCAACATCCCATTTTTAAAAGATGTCATTCATGCTTTGACACATCGTTTTAAATTGCAACACACTTGTCTCTCCTTGCAAACGCTCATGCCTGTGGTAGTGTTATCGAGAATGGCTACAACATACCCTCTTCCAACCGCAGTCACCGGATGCAGGCATTTCACAGGTGGACCTAAAGGTCATGTCTCCAACAATGTCCAATTACAACCTGTAACCAACTCGGCATGTGTCCTTGAAAAGAGCTACAACAATTGGTAACATGGACTTGTTGTAGGCCATCTTGGAACCATTGAATGTCAACACTTCTTTGCGATATCAACAGCACTTCCTCTTGTCGAACATGCACTTCCTCTTGTTATACATTTTCCAACAAGAACAACTTTTGGAATTGGAAAGCTTGTGTAACCTCAAGATAGTATTTCCAGATTTCCCATGCACAGATTTTACCTTTTTCAGCAAAAGAAGGTATTTCATTGCATCTAGTAAGTGTGAAAAGCAACTATTCGTCTTGGTTTATATGAACTAATGAATAGGCAATACAGTGTGCAACGAAGAACCTAAAGTGATTCCTAGCTCCTAAAACTGACACATAGCTCATCTCACTGTATTTACTTTACCATTGCTATAACATGTACTACAACGTCTGTGTCTACTGTATATAGCATAAGTTTAATGAAGTATTGTTTGGCACATACCACATACAACACACGCATTGTATCGTATCATCCTAGTGAAATGATCGAGGTCAGTCCTAGATTCGCGTAGTCTAATACAAGGCATATCTTCATCTCCGTTTTAATGAACGTGTTTTTAGTTTCTCTTCTATCGCAACCGATTGCTATGCCAGTTAGCCAGAGCTTTGATTTTGTTTTGCATGATGGCCGTCACCTATTAAACCTTCTGCAAGTGACATTCAACAATGTGTAAAAGATCTTGTTAATCATACTAACTGATGTTTTGCAAGCATTAAAATGCATGTTAAGGCAGTTCGTATAGTCTGTTTAAAATCCAAAAAGGTTTTCCAAAGTTAGAAAAGGCTGGTGAGACACCCTAATCTGCCGTTAATCGGAACCTAATATGATACATATATGCGAGAAGAGAAAGCAAGTTATAGCATCTGTTGTAGGTGACCACTGAGGAAAGAAAACATGTTCTGGTTTATCTGTTTAAAGACAGACTTGGTTATGTCATCTATAAGCTCTGTTACAAACGTGTCATGCTTTGCATTACATAATTTACATATTTGTGGCGATTTCTGTCACACGAGAGTAATGGAATCTATATAACGTTAGTCAGTAAATCCTCAATATTGTCCTTGAATTTCTAATTCCTCTACTGTGTCACTCAAACTGTCTGACAAACATCTTTAACTTGTTCATTATGGAAAAGATCAGAGTATTTTCATAGGCAGCGCCTGATGAATTATTGCAATAACTGAAAATAACAGATAACTCTAACCATATCTGGTTCAGAGATCATCAGGTGTGGAAGCTGCGATGTGTTTACAACACCTACTGCACCTGCATCTTCTTTCACAATCTTATATTTCTGCTTGTGAGCTAGTTTATTGGGTATTGATGAGACAACACTAATGAAGTTTATCTCACACACAGAGATGACTAATTTTAAGATTTAAAGTGTAATTGAACAGTACTGCAATTGCAAACTTTTGGTTTCTCTTTATGATTGTCATTTGCAATATTCAATGGTCTAAGGCTCGCCTTGCTCACACTTCAAATAACTGTAAGCCCGGTTTACCATAAGTATGGTAATCACGTGATGAGCATTCCCTGATGCATGCGTTTATTTCAGAAAGGAATCTTCAGTGTCATAATTGCCTCATGGGCACTGGTCCATCTGTAGTCTTTAAACAAGTCTCAGATTGTTTTAAGTGCCTCCATTTTAAATACGAATGTTTCAACGCAAAATGAGATTGGGTTTCAGGCAAATTTCGTTTCTGCTCGGCAACTATATAATTTCGACGCTGTTAATCCGTTAGCATAACATGTCTTTCGCGTTTAGGTTTTGTTTACTTGTTTCGTCTTGTAAATAAGGTTTACCAAGTCAATGTATTTTAGGGTTTATAAATATATTTTATAATGAACCGACAGATTCTGATAAGAAAATTAGTTTAGTACCCTTCAAAATTCCAAAAGCTGGAGAAAACCTAGAGTCAATCGGAAGTGAAATTTGATTTAAACTTGTAAATCCCTCAACACATTAACCATAGGGTGCCTCTAAATAAACGAATTATACTTTTTACTATTTTCCCATGGTACAACCAGATATAATCAATGACAATGATGGTAAAATTCTTCAGTAAAATATTCCTCTTTCACAAGTTTTGCAATAAAACAAAACTTGTTATTAGGTTATTTTGGGACATCAACCTCATAGGGAGATGTGATGAAGGATAGTTTCCCATCTGAAATGCCTCGGTCAGTGATCGAACCCACACAGCAGAGTTCTGCAGCTCTAAAGCTCACGGCCTTATCCACTAAGTAACCGAGGATGCCAGATTTTTCCAAACAAATCGCAAAGAAAAGAAATTGTTCCAGATGCTCAGTAGCTCTGTATTTTGTTTATCCAAATTGTGATTTACAATTTTGATCGATGTTAATGTACTTTCTCATCACTCGGATTGTGCTCAAGTTATCCAAAGCACGACAAAACAACTACTGAACTGCCTTGTTTATTTCCGTTAACCAGCATTTTTAACGGTTACGGTTTACCAAGTGATCATTCGGCCTATATTTGCATATTTATTAAACTAGTGAATCATGATATTTATGCCACTGACTTATTATACCAACTGCTACATTTAATTATTGTGCATTTAATAAACAATTTTAGCAATAGAAAAACAAGTGCAGCATGAAGACCTGGATTATTTCTTTCTCTAATCTTACTATTCTATAGATGATTTTTCTGTTTAAAGAATGTCAAAGCACACACAGTCGTAAGGATTTTATTTTGAATTTGTCCATTATTAAACATAATTTACACATGCGTAACAGCTAGAAAAAAGTAATTAATCAAACTGAAACATATTTTAATAAAATTTATGTCGGTAATATATTTTTAAAAATTCAATACAGATATAAAGGACGATGCGGAACATCAACAGGCTCCCCACAGATTTAAGAGGCTGTCTGAGGAGGACCTACACAACTTAAAGCTACACAAGCAAAGTGAAGCCACAAGGAGTCACACTAAATGGGGTGTTCATCTGTTTGAAGGTTAATACAATATACACATATACATGCCAGAAATATTCAGTAAATATAACATGGCCATGGTTTTACACAATTTGTAATCTGTCATTTACCCAAGGTTGTAATTTTACTTTTCAAATAAGCGGCTCACAGAACAGAGTAGCCGGGTATTTTGATTGATAATGGTATAAAATAATTATACTGTAAAGGTATGATAGTATCCGGGTACACCAGTCAAAATACCTCCTCTTCATGACACCTCTGAATTTACGTGTTATAAATCGCATAATGGGAACTGACCCTAAAATAAACAAATTATGGCGCAATAAACTGTGCAACAATCTATAATGCAAAGGCCAAATAAAATAATATCCGTTTACTGTAACCTGACCGACTCCTCTTTTTTTTACCGAGAATAAACAAATCTAATTTTTCCGACAATAATTATTGTTCAGTTTGTTCAGTTTGTTAAACACACTCGCACAGGCTGAGCCAAAAAAGTGAGTGCATCTGTTCTGTACCAAGCAAGATAAAATGACGTCTATCACTCAAATGTATCGCTATCTAATTGTTCTAGAGCTTAAAGTCTTCACTTATGAAAAGTAAAATAAAAGCAAAAATAAAAAGCCGACAGTCCAGCCAAATGTTTTCCAACAATGAAACAATAAACACAATCATGTATTATATTTGGCCGAAGGGAAACACTTTGTTAAGATTAGTTAATCCAGAATATTTGCAATCCTCCATATCACATTCGGTCTTTGAATACTATTCACATTTTTAAAAAGATGTCAGAAATATTTATTAAATGTAACTTGTGATTCGACATGTTATACTTGGAAAGATCGCAAAAAAAGAAAAGTTATTGTTCAATAATGTCACAGAAAATGAAAACTGATCTTAAAAATATCCTTTGATAATGTCGCAAAAAAAGTATATGTTATTGTTTAATAATTTAATATCCAAAAAAAAATAAAATTGATCCTTAACAAATGATGGCGAAATAAAATGTCAATTTATAAAAACAATTGAACGGTAAAAACACTTAGTAAAATATTCATAATCCATTTTGAATCCATTTTGAAGTAAACAATCACATATTGTCCACAATTTTTACCTCCACTGAACTGTCCGTGAAATGTTATACTTCCATTGAACTGTCCGTAAAATGTTATACTTCCATTGAACCGTCTGTGAAATGTTGAAATGCTTCTATAAAACTGTTCGCGAAATGTTATACTTCCATTGAATTGTCCGTGAAATGTTATATGAACTATCCTTGAAATGTTATACTTTAATTGTACTGTCCGTGAAATGTTATACTTCCATAACGTCATAAAAAAGGAATATAATATATCATTAAACACTGCAAAAACTTTAGTCTTGTTTTTTCGCAAGCATACTGTACATTTATGCATAGAGTGGATTTATTTTCCAGAGTGGTGCATCAAGAGTGGTCATCCGGTTGTGGATTTAAACAGTGTACCATCCGAAGATCTGGCAGTTTTGCTGCGCGAATTGTATGCGTCTGCAGGTCCAAAGTGCATCGACAGCCGCAAAAAGTCACTTCCGGAAATCTAAGCCAAGGAATATCACCGAAATTTCCTGAAAAACATAAGAGCGGCTTTAAATAGGTATATAATAGACTTGGGAAGAGACACTGATAGTGAAGTCGGGAGCTTCAAGGCCCACACAGCACAAAAAAATCATATCAAATAGTGATCTGTGCAAAATTGCAACTTACCTTAATTCATCCAATGCTGATCCGCAAATTCTCATGTACAAGATATGGTTCTGTCTAGCTTTCCATTTTGTCAGTCGAGGTTTAGAATTTCATCATCAGCTCAATATCCATTCCTTAAGCTTTCCATGTCGAAGCTTCTGTGAGAAGTTACAGCCGTGACTGCACATCCTTCCAAAAGAGGCAAATTAGCACGACTCTGTCGGTTTAAGGTCATCCAAATGCCTCAGTCCCAGCTTCTGCAGGTCACACATCCGTGGGTCAACAACCAAAGCAATTAAGTTTAGGTGATCGGCAACCATCCTTTAGTGGAAGACAGACCAACTGCCTTGAACGTCCGTCAATCAATGACTTTGGGCAAACTGAAGCGTACCCCACCCACTCTGATGTTCCAGCCGGAATGTCAGATTTAGCTAATTTGTCACGCACAAATAATGATTCCAGCACGAAGTCAGTCATGTTGTCGTCAATGATCTCCCAATCTCGTGGTTTTCTCGCTGATTCAACCTTTAATTCGTGAAATTTTACGTTCAATGTCGGCCACGATATGTAAACATTCCATTGACTTGACTGTCTTGAGAGATGACAAAATTCACAAGAAATAGTCCAGAGTTTGGTTTAAAAGTTTAGTTGATTTTATGTCGTTCATCTTTTGCTTCTTACCGCATGTCTTCTATAGCAATAAACTTAAAAATATTTGTTAAAGACTGTCTCAAATAAAACAATATTGTGTACGTTAAACAGCGTAGTGTTACATATTAGAAACTTGAGATATATAGTTTTAGTCATTTTATATATGAAAACAATCATATGCACTAAACGTAAATGCTTTACTCTATTCGTACGTATTACGCTCTGGGTGATATTGAACAACACGCCTTTTCATCTATCACTTTGGCACACTATTATAAATATCGTTTAGGTATATATCGATTCCAGAGATAACACTTGATTATTTATGGTTTCATTACTGCATACTATTATTAATTCGTTTGAAATTCGCAAACGTCATGCCCATCAGTTTTACATGTTTGGAAGTCGTAAATACCTAGCTCGTCAAAAAATCATAAAAGACATGCTAGTATTGTATGAAAGTGATTATGACCAATAGTCTTAAGAAGTTTTTGCATCACATCACCATAGAAGTCAGGTTGTGATATGCCTTGTCGCGAAAGAGTTCTTAAATTACTTTTATGTTTTAAAGTAGATCAGGGTTACTATAATAAAATATTGGAAAGGGTTTTAGAAGATTGTGTTAACGGCAATCCTTCTAGAGTATTTATTTAGTTATGCACACATTACGATGATTAAAGTCCTCATCACGACTACAAAGAAATATAAAAAGATCGGACAAGTAAAATGGCATTCAAGGAGGACAGTCAACCACAAACCACAGAAACAAACACGCAAACAGACAAACAAGAAGGCAAAAGTAATAATAAATGCAAACGACATCACAAACACAAAAGGGATGCCAATAGGGCTACCGCCTTGGAACGGTCGGTGGCAAAGTAGGCCACCGGGGGTTTAAACCGGTTCTAGGGTGCACCAAACCTCACACTTACCCTACTCCATCCCATGAAAACAGGACAGTGTAAATAAAGAAATCCCCGCCATGATCTAACCAACAAGGCAGCATCAATAGGCAATATAAGAAAACCCAAATATGCTCGTGTAAATATAGTATAAAACAACAATAGCCTAGAAAGCCACAATGAAGGTACTCAATGATTTGGCAGAAGCCGGAGCAACAATAGAATAAACCATTAAGGGCACGACAAGAAATATCATAGACAAACTTCAAACGCCACCGTCCCAATGACCCTAGAAAAACGAATAAGTTGAGAAACATAGAAACCATAAGCAGTAGCTCGGGGAGCATCCCCATCTAAGTGGGGATAATTAACAATATCCAAATTAAAAGCATTTCTCTTTTCATAGATTTTTCTAAGTATTGAAATATAATGCTATCGGCATGCAAACAATTGTGTTTGTAAACATAATGTATTACATTTTTATGACAAGATAATTAATGTAAATGTAATTCTCGTTTTTGAAATCGCTACATTATTGCAATAGCAAAAGGTCCTAGAATTTCATTTGTAAACTAAATTAACCAGAAATAATAGTGTCACTGTGTTTGCTTCTGTTCAAATTAATGACAGAATATGTTTTGCACGGGTATTGTTTGTTGTACACACGTTTGAAGTGAAGCCGTACTTAAGCAGTTATGAGAGATAGATATTTATACACAAAAAGAAAAAAGAAAGATATAAAAATTGGACAGGGAAAGTAGCATTCAAGGAGGACTGTCAACCACAAAACACAGAAACAAACACGCAAACAGACAAACAAGAAGGCAAGTTGATTGTTTTTTGATAGCACATTGTCTCACTGTATACTGTTTTCAATTGTGACAATTAATGCATGAAATTATGTACAAGTACTGTGAACATACTAGCTTCTTTATCGTGTGTGTCAATTTCTGGCAATAAAAAGTTTTGATTTACTGGGGAAAAATGCACATAGATCATTAGAAGGCAGATCTTGCATTAAAATGTTTTGATTTGCTGGGATCGGTTTTTTATTTTGATATAAATACTTATTGATACTAGAGTATTGGTTTTAATACTGATTAATAATATATATTGAATATTACAGTCAACATTACAGAAGGACGGTTTAGGTGATAGACAAGGCATATGTAAATATGTTAGTATACAGGTACCATGGGACATCTTAGTATCATGGGGATGAATTCTTGCAATAAAAATAATTGATTTATTGGGGAGAAATTCACATGCAATCATAAGAAATCATATCTTGCAGTAAAATGTTTTGAGGTTGTTATACTGATTAATATAATATTATATTAAATATAACAATGCATTAATGAAGGATATTTATTATATGAATATGGTTATATGAATTATTTCAAGACATACATTATTCTGAGGAGGAGTGTGTACTGCATTTTAAGTGAAGCGAGCTGGGCAATTACGAATGAATTGCATATATCGGTAAAAATGCAAATACAGTAGGGATAATGAATGATTTCAATTTTAAGTACGAGAATGTGTTAATTATTACAAGGAATAAGTTTGAACAAGTTTATTATCAAAATTCCATTAGGCAAATAGCCCATGAGGATATACATTTTGTTTTACAACACATGACTGACAGTCAAAATATACAATATTCACAACTAATTAATTTTAAAAATGCACTATTTGTTATGATAACATCATATATATATTTTTTTAATAATAATTCCTTTCATTTGTGTGGAGAAGGCTTTTAGCCATTACAGTTGTACACAATATACAGGTCAGATTTGCTTAATTTAAAACATGTAGCTACTACCAACAGACAAGTTTGTGAATTAATTCAATTATTTACAAACAAACATTCATTTCGTTTATTAAAAGATTTGTAAACAAAAATAGCCACGTTTCTAATTTCTTTTTGACATTCTGTGTTAATTAACAAAATAAGTTTCTGCATATTTGGCCTATCCCAATAATATTTTTTGATATATTGTTTTCTGAACTCCGAGTATATAGGACATTCTAACATAAAATGAAACTCGTCTTCTAGGATATTACAAAATTTACATTTTCTCTCATTTACCGGAATTCTATTAGGTTTATTCCAACGTCCTGCTTCTATTTCTAGTCTGTGCGAGGATACTCTTAATTTGGTCATGGCAATTCTAAATTTTGATATAATACAAATATTAAGATAAGGTTGAAACTTGAAAACACATATACAGTTATAAAAGCGTGCTCTACTTGAATCAGCTAGTCTACTATTCCAATTTTGGCTAAAGTTGTCATGTAATCTCTGTTTAACAACATACAGAAACAATTTAGGATTACCCACCGTTTGGGCTAACCACGCATCATTGAAACCCATAATGCCTAATATATCTCTAATTAAAGATGCCCAATTTTTTATGTTGGGTTGAGCATTTATATCATTTAACATCAAAACATATATTTGTTTTACATATTTATTTTCATTACTTTGTAATATCTTAACCCAGTATTTTATAATATTAAAATGACGATGACATAACATAGACTTTCTACCCAGCTCTCCATATATAAAATCGTTTTGTGTTGACTTCTTTACTCCCAATAACCTTTTACAAAATTGCATATGTACTCTTTCAATGGCATTCGCCTGTAGAAACCCCCAAACTTCAGATCCATAGTTCAAAATGGGTGTTATCAGCTTATCAAACAAATCTAGCCTATGTTCAACCGATAACGCCGTAAATTTGTAAAGACATTTATTCATTTTAAAAATTGCTTTCAAAGCTTGGCCTGCAAGTGTTGCCTGAGCATCAGAAAAAGAGCCACCAGTTGTAAATACAATACCTAGATAACTAAAACTGTTTACTATATCTAATGCATTTTCTTTATAATAAAAGATTAGACCTCTCGGTAATGAACCACCTTTTTTGAATACCATTATCTTTGTTTTTGAACCATTAACAACAAGTTTCCATCTATCACAGTATTCTGAAAGTAAGTTTAAGCTATTTTGTAACTCTTCACTACTATTTGCAAAAATAACAATATCATCAGCATATAATATAAGAAATACTTTAAACATGTTAACATCAATACCTTCAATACCATTATTCATAAATGTTTCTTCAATATCATTCAAAAACATTGAGAATAAGAAAGGAGACAAACATTCCCCTTGTCTAACCCCTAGCATACAACTGTACTCTTCACTCAACAAATTACAATACTTAACTCTTGATTTCACAGATTGGTACATAGAATGAATAATATTAAACATTTTACCCCGAATTCCCAGTTTAATCATTTTAAACCATAGGTTTTCTCGAACTACATAATCAAAAGCTTTTGTAAAATCAACAAACGCACAATAAAGTTTTTTACCTGTATTTATAAAATGAGAGATTAATCCATGTAAGACAAACACATTATCCACTGTACCCATGTTTGACCTAAAACCAGCTTGCGCTTCAATGTATACACCATAATTTTCAGCCCAGCTTGTGAGTCTGTTATTCAAAATTCTTGAAAACAATTTACCCAAAGTACTTAATAAGGTAATACCACGATAATTGTCTACATTGTTAATGCTTCCCTTTTTGTGTAAAGGTATAACATGACCCTCTGACCAGCTGTCAGGAAAATATCCTAATTCGAATATTTTATTGAACAATTCACGTAATACCGGAGATAAAATATGCTTACCATGTATAAAAAATTCATTTAAAAATAGGTCCGGTCCTCCTGATCGGTTTGACTTAAGTTGGTTTATTCCTTTAATAATTTCTTGTTCAGTAATCTCAATATTTAATTCATTAAATATAATGTTAAATTCATCATTTTCATATCTATCAATAAAATATAATACATCTTCATCAGGTGTAAAGAATTGACTCTCTGGGTTATTAACAGCTTTAAAATATTGCTCAAAAGCACTAATCTGAATGTTGGGTTGCTTTATTCCAGCACACCTTTTTAGCATATTCCAGTACATCTTAGCATTTCTATGTTTAGCCTGTATTAGTTTGTTTGTTTCAATTTTATCATACTCGTATCTACATTTACGTATAAGTGACTTGTATTTTGATCTAGCATTTACCATATCTACTCTGTTAACATCGCTCTTGTCTAACCGATATTTATTCAGCATATATACAAAATTCGATTTACTATTAACGCATTCATCCGTATACCAAGGACTCTCTAACGTTGTATCTTTAGATGAATAGTTTTCAGAAGAAATAACCTTATTTTTAAATAAAGGAGAGACAACTTCATCAATAATGTTAGAAAATCCTTCAATACAAGTATTAACATCGTCACTATTTGAACATTCATTTACAGATTGATTAAACCTATACAACTTTTGTGTGATATCAAGGGATGAAAGTTTCTCAACGTAATCATATCTCTTCTCGTTTTTCCATGCACACTTATACGTTACTCTCTTATCATTACAATTTATATTCTCACTTATGCTAACTGGTTTGTAAAATTCAAAAGAAAACGATATAAGACAATGATCACTTAAAATATTGGGTTCAAGAACATTAAACGTCGATGCACTTTGGAAAATATGGTCGGTACTTATAACATAATCAACTAAACTACTTCCACGATTACCAACAAAGGTATTACTTCCAATACCTTTGTCATTCCCCACTCGCCCGTTCAAAATACGTAAACCAGTCTGTTTACATAAATCTAACAGACAATGCCCATTACCGTTTATTCTACCGTTATCCTGCGAAAATCGTTTAAGTTCATCATCACATGTGTACTCATCGGGTAATAACTGCATATGTATATCGCTATCATCAATAACGTAATCGGCCAATCCAGCAGTTCGGCTATTCATATCACCGCATAAAACAAAATTTAAACCTTTTTCATATCTTACATTTACAGATGTAATAAAATCAATAATTCTATCAAAAATATTCGTTTCAATCAACGCTTGTCTACTACTGCTCTCTGGAACGACATAACACAAGCATACAAATAAATCATTTTGCAAAGACAATTTGTTACCATCAATCTTAATGCATATAATATCATCATAGCTTTGAAAAATAAGAGATTCATCTGTCACATATTCGTTTCTGAGATACACAATAATGCCACCTGAGTTTCGTTTACTCGATTTTTTATTTTCGGTTCTATTCAAAACAAAGTATCCAAAATTATCAACATATAGGTCCGAAAATTCATTTGTCCACGTTTCTGTAAATAAAACAATATCATGATTATCAAAAACAGCTTTTAATTCATTCGTTTTTAATTTGTTTACTCTTTTTGTCACTAAACCCTGTATATTCAATAAGGCACATCGTAAGTGAGCCTTCTCCGCGTTCGTCTATGAACTGTCATTTATCGGGGTCGCACTCTCCGAGTTATTTATAGTATCTGGAACAATTGTACCATGATTGTCTCGATCGCGCGAGCTGACATCGGCTAGAGTAATTATAGATTCCCGGGGATCTCCATCTTTATCACGTGTAGCACCTGTACTAAACCGAAGGTATGGCATAGCTGACTGCGTCCGCCTTGTTGATCTTGAAGTGACCTTGTTTAATGCACGGGATGCATGTGAACGCCCTCTTTCAGGTGATAATTGTTCGCTATTGTTGCGTGTAAAATCAATACACTGTTGTGTACTCTGTTCTGAGGTCAGGTTAATAGGGTCACTGGATGTAAACAAGGATCGTTGTGGTGGTTGTACAGTAGATTCTTGGACCTGCTCTGCTTGTCGCGATTCATTTTCAGATGACAAAATGTCTTCAACTGAGTGCCTGGATTGCGATACCTGCAATACTACCGGGATTTCTGTGTTGATATGCACTGAGGCCGTCTCCATGTTTTCTGTGTTGTGTCCATGCGTTGCGTTTCGAACACTCCTGTCATGCATATAAGCAAATGTGTCCTGTGATTCGACCGTAGGGGCAATGTTTTCTCTGTAGTGGGCTATGTTCCCATCACGGTGTGGGGTAACATGCTGAAACTCAGACAAGCGATTTCCCCTAATATACCTGCTCCACTCAGGTAGTTCATCGTGCACCAATCTTCCGTCAACAATCAATTTTGCAGGATACATGATTTGAACTTTTGATCTTGGATTCTGAATCTTGAACTGTTTGTATTTAGGCCACAATATTTTTCTAGCATCTTGTATTTCTTTCGGCATGTCATAATCCACAGAGAATGGGGTGTTTTTCAATTTATAAACCTTACTCATAATACTTTCGACGTCGCAAAAGTCTCGAAAATTCACAATAATAGGACGCTTTAAATGATTTCTGTTGGGGGAACGCATGCCCAATCTGTGTGCTCTAGTAATGTACATATCGCTTGATGTCAATTCCAGTCTATCTTCCAGAAAATCTCTGATCTTAAATAAGCAGTTTTCTCCATAACTTTCGATAAAACCCCAAAAAATCAGATTATTTCTTCTGGATCTTGCTTCCAGGTCGATTGACTTATATGCCAGAGTTTTCATAATATCAGTTTGTGTATTGACTACCTGGATCACGTGACCAACTTTGTCCGTCATTTTAACCAGTGATTGCTGGAAGTTAAGCATACCTTTACTACAGGTGACTTGTTCCTCTCTGATAAATCTCAGCTCGTCGAATAACATCAGCATTTTATTGTCCATTGAACTTTCCATGAAATTATGTCTCACATTTATCTCGCGCCCTATTGTCCGTGTATTGTTCTGTCCCGCCATTTCACCTTCACTAAACAATTCGAAACGGTTCTTTGTTTGAATGCCGGAAAACGAGTTTTCCATCTTTTCTGTAACTCAGATATCCACACAAACACAGACAAGTGAATAATCACATTTTCAAGTCACTATACGTATTATTTTAAAAGCTATAACTTGTAGAAAAACTTTGAAAATGGAATTTTAAAACACGACCGCTAAAATATACGTCTCGCTGTCAGCCATATTTAATTGCAATTGAATAAGTAAATACAATTAGATTTACAAACTTACCAAATACACAAATTGATGTTTCTGTTTGTAAATGTAACTAAAATGTAATAATTAGGTAAACAACAATAATTAATAGAAATTTTTCAGAAATAAGCAAAGTCATAATCGTCGGAGATTCGATTATTAAATATCTGCCACATATGGATGGAGTGATCCACAGGTCCTTTCAAGGATCAACGATTGGACGGCTGAACTCGAAATTATCTTCAGGTAGTTCACATGGAATTTTTAACCCTATATTTTTTAAACTTGTTAAAAAGTTTATCAAAAGAGGTTATGACCCTATCATTTTGCAACGTACTGCATGCTTGGTGGTGGACCCCTTTACAGTTCGCCACTATGCTTTCCTCTTTAATTGTACGATGACCGGACAGGCTGTGGACCCTATGATGACCCTATGATGACGCCTACCTCAAGCCATTGGGACGGTGACGTTTGATGTTTGTCCATGATCTTTCATGACGTGCCCTTAATGGTTTATACTCTTACTGCTCTGGCTTCTGCCAAATGATATATAGGGTCCTATTGAGTACCTTCATTGTGGCTTTCCAGGCTATTGTTTTTTGTATTATATTTACACGAGCATAGTTGTGTTTTACTTATATTGCCTATTGATGCTGCCTTGTTGGTTAGAGATTAGATCATGGCGGGGATTTCTTTATTTACACTGTCCTGTTTTAATGGGATGACAGTAGGGTAAGTGTGAGGTTTGGTGCACCCGAGCACCGGTTTAAACCCCGTGTGGCCTACTTTGCTACTGACCGTTCGAAGGCGGTAGCCCTATTGTCAACCCTTTTGTGTTTGTGATGTCGTTTACTTTTATTATTACTTTTGCCTTCTTGTTTGTCTGTTTCCATGTTTGTTTCTGTGTTTTATGGTTGACTGTCCTCCTTGAATGCTACTTTCCCTGTCCGATCTTTTTATATTTCTTTGGATATTTCTCAGAGAGAATTTATTATTGTGCATGTGGGTACCAATAATATGGCCAATTATGACAAATTGGATCATATTATCAAAGATTATACATCATTGGTGGCTACTATTAGGAAATTAAATCCAAATATTCAAATTATACTATCTGCTATTTTACCAAGACCTGTGGATTACTCTATCACACACCCTTTCGTCAGAAAAGTTAATGACTTCTTACAAAACATCTTGAGCAAGGATATGTTAATATGTAAGCTCCTACAAACCGTTTTTCTATTCAGGAAAAGTTAAGGTTAAATTGTTTTCCAAAAATGATGGAGGATTATATCTTAACAATGAATGAACAAACAGACTCGGCTTCTTTTTTCTAAGAGTCATTTCAACCCTTCCATAACAGATAAAAAAGTTTTGTCTCTTTCATTGTATTTTCAAGTCCTTGTTTGCAGTACAGTGTGGACCTACGATGCCATTGCGCTCGGACGCTGTGGTTTCTATAGGACCCTATATCTCATTTTTTAATCAGTGTAAAAGGAATAAGTTTTAATCGGAAAGGTTGTACCACTTTAAAACTTACTGAATGCTTTGAATTGTGTAATTACAGATGAGGCATAACGATTTATGGTAAGAGAAGTTATATCGCTTTTTGTGTGCCTTCATGCGTTGTGCAGTTTGCCTTTCTATAAATGCATGAAGCAGCTGTATTGTTCATATCTGTTTTAAATTTTGTTTGTCTTTTGTTGTTGTTTTATATATGTGGACTTACTTATTGTCCTGTCTGCTTTGGTTTTGGGCGGTTATTTGGCGAATTAGTTAGTATTATATTTATTTATAATTTTTACTCATATTCAATATTCATTGTGTCCTTTTTAAAAATTTCTATGATAAAAAATAAATAATATAGATTATTTTAGTTGAATTTGTTTTTATCATTTTGTGCCAACACAATTATTGAACATATATAATTAATGAGAGACGATAATTGGCAAAGTTTAATTATCATAATTAAACTGAATAATTACGATCGATTGGGTAATACACTCCGACCTTTACAAATTTACGTTTGGAAAGGGGGTAAATAATTGAAGAAATCTCATTGGTCAATAATCATAAGTACAATATATGAGAAATTGTTTCAGCATATATGTATTTGTAAATAATAGTAAGCTAATCATAATGTATGATGTTATTATGCAAGTTTAAAGGCTCAGTTGAGAATCTGTCGTAAAGAGTTATAATTAGTCTGGCAATAGAATGTTTCATCTATTGGGACAACATTTGACTCATTATGATTCAAGTTAAAACATATTCGTGCAGTGGAATGTTTAAATCCATTGGGAATTGTCCGACTTGGTTATATATCAATTGAAGGTTGAATATTATATGTGTAAACCGAATTAGTGAATATTATATTTATATATAATTATTACTTGCATTCATCTTTTTATATTTCTTTACATTCAATATACATTGTGTTTCATTTAAACATTTCTATAATACAAAATAAATAATAGATTATTTCAGTTGAATTGTTTTTTATCATTTTATGCCAAACAAAATTATTGAACATATATAATTAATGAGAGACATAATTACCTCTCATGAACAGACTCAATACATCCGAGTCTGTTACTTTCTCTCTTGTTTATGCTTGTAGTTTCCAAGGAATCTCCTTGTCAGTATTCATGTTGTTTATTAGCCTCCAGAGTTTTATACAGTTATAATTTAAGGAAGAACGTTTACATCCGCAACATTATTCAGACAACTTAGCAGTTGTAACAAGATATAAATTGGCAGTAAAGTCCTGAAATACAACAATGAATACATCATTAAATTACGCACGCTCGACATATTACGGGCAATTATTTTATATATGAATTAAAACAAATTAATGTGTTCATGTTTATTAATGTACTGCTTTTAAAATGTCCTCTAATGTATGCTTAATAAAACATGTGTTATTGTAGCAATACAATGCACTTTCAAAATATTCCCCTGTGTTTTTCAGTTGGCTTATTCGCAATAGGCGACTTGAATGGTTTTAAAGGTTGAAGTTACACGAACTGTATTTGTTCACCGGTTGTGAAATTGTTGAATTTATGCCTTATGCTTGATATTACAGAGGCTTGGATACAGACATATAATTTCAGTCTTGGCTTCAAATAACCTACATCGTGTTGTACAACCCAATTAAAAACAAATCCTTCTGCGAGCTGCATCATAATAGGTACATTAACGCTGGT
This sequence comes from Cyrtodaria siliqua, assembly GCA_037043455.1. Lineage (NCBI taxonomy): Eukaryota > Metazoa > Mollusca > Bivalvia > Adapedonta > Hiatellidae > Cyrtodaria > Cyrtodaria siliqua. The sequence goes on along the minus strand of JAWPHD010004158.1, from coordinate 4,116 downwards.
TGTACAAATAATTCATACAGTTTTTAGTGTTAAATTAAGCCATATACTAGTGTTACATGAACAAGGCAAAGCCTCAAGACGGGCGAAGCTAAGTGACTTGATGCTGCGTTAAGTATCATATAAATTTTATCTTACAAGTTTAATATATTCAGTATTAGATAAGACCGAAAATTGAAAGAAAATCCTTATGACAAAGAGATATAAAAAGATCGGACAGGGAAATTAGCATTCAAGGAGGACAGTCAAGCACAAAACACAGAAACAATCACGCAAACAGACAAAAAAGAAGGCAAAAGTAATAATAAATGCAAACGACATCACCGACACAAAAGGGTTGACAATAGGGCTACCGCCTTGGAACGGTCAGTGACAAAGTAGGCCACTGGGTGTTTAAACTGGTTCTAGGATGCACCAAATATCACACTTACCCTACAGTGTAAATGAAAAAATCCCCGCCACGATCTAATCTCTAACCAACAAGGCAGCATCAATAGGCAATATAAGTAAAACACAAATATGCTCGAGTAATATAATACAAAAAACAATAGCCTAGAGAGCCACAATTAAGGTACTCAATGACTTGGCAGAAGCCAGAGCAACAAGAGAATAAATCACTAAGGGCACGACAATAAAGGTCATAGACAAACATCAAACGCCGCCGTCCCAATGGGCGTTAGGTAGGCGTCATCATAGGATCCACAGCTTGTCCGGTCATCGTACAATTAAAGAGGAAAGCATAATGGCGAACTGTTAAAGGGTCCACCACCAAGCATGCAGTACGTTGTAAAATGATAGGGTCAAAACCCCTAGGGCTACGATAATAACATTTTGCAAAGGTTTTACGAAGTTTATGGTAACGGTAACCCTGATTGAGTAGCTTTTTAGTTATACAACGATTATGAATATTAAAGTCCTCAGCTCGAATACAAGCTCTTGAAAAACGAATAAGCAGAGACACATACACCCCATAAGAAGTTGCTCGGGGAATATCCCCATCCAAGTGGGGATAATTAACAATGTCAAAATTAAAATTATCTCTCTTTTCATAGATTTTTCTAATTATTTCACCATTTTCATTCGAGAGATCTAAATCAAGAAAAGAAGCGTTATTATCAGATATATTAGCTTTGTTAAGCTGAAGTTCTTAAGGATTGTTTTTCATTTTTTGCGATGTTATGGAAGTATAACACGCCAATGATTGGTCACAACTTGTATAAAACCGCGTAGCACAGCGAAGCGGTTTTATACACAATTTGTGACCCATCATTGGCGTGTTATACTTCCATAACATCGCAAAAAATGAAAAGCCATCCTTATAATTACAAACCCCAACAAATATATCGAGGGATAAACACAGTCCACAAGCCCCTGTGGGCAATTGCGCACTGAGAACTTCCAATCGATTTTAATCGGGCAAATCTCACTTTTCTAATATGTAACACTACGCTGTTTAAAGTACACAATATTGTTTTATTTGAGACAGTCTTTAACAAATATTTTTAAGTTTATTGCTACAGAAGACATGTGGTATTTTTAAATTATAACAGGAAAGGTAGCATTCAAGGTCGACAGTCAAACATAAACACACACAGAAACAAAGAACAATTTAAAAGATGAATACATGGCGAAATAAGACATCACACACACAAAAGGTTTGACAATGGGGCTACCGTCTTGGAACGGTAAGTGACAAAACAGCCGCTGGGGGTTTAAACCATGTTTTAGGGTGCACCAAACCGCACTATTTAAGTCTTATCCTATTGTCATCCCAGTAAACGGAACAGTGAAAAAAACACTAAAACCAATAATGTTTATGCCATTTTTATTCTCTAAGAAAGCCTATTTGTCTGTACAGTATAAAGATACTAAATTTCCTTTGTTGACAATGAAATCTGAAGCATATATATGTATACGTTCCAAAATCATGTTATATTGATAACATTCTACTAATTAAAGGGGGACCACGGTATTCTTGAAGTATTAATCAAGCATTAAAGTTAGCACCATGATTTATTAATCCTGTTTAGTTTTGATCTTAACCCTGCCTGCATATGAATAAAGAAAATGTGGACTTTTCAATGGTTCGTCACTATTCTAACACATATTAATTTTGAAGTTTACTAACAATAATGTATTTTTAAAAAATAAAATGCTTTGAACTTTTCAAAATAATAAATGATTGAAGTCTGCAAGTTAGTATAACAAATGACTTGACATCACGAGTTTTAAAACAATCAAGATTGCCGTTTATTCCTTTAATAGAGCATGTAACTCAAAGAGTTGATAACCATGTAATGCAGTTGCATATTTTCTAAAAAGAGGTCTTCAGCGTGAAAACATCGTCAATTTAAATGTTGCATACTGTGGGCACCGTTTTTTTAATACATATGTAAAACATTTAAAACGAACTCAGCCCACATTTTAATAATCTAATACGTTTTATCACGAATGAGGAATATACAAATTGAAGTATTGTTGAATTGCTTAAATAACCTTTTATTCTTAATGCATTTCCTGAAAAGCTTTTAATGCTTGGATACGTTGAACCAATTAATCGAATATAATATAAACACATTTATTCCTAGTGTTGGCATTTGATAACCAATGGCTTTATACAGGCGATGTTGTATTTGTTCTTACAATTGTTGTTTGTTCTATTAAGTGATTTTCAATAAGGATTCGGTATTTCTGCAGCAGGTTTGTTGCACTGATGCGATTGTTAATAGTTTCCATCAGTGATATTAGTTAACACTCCCCGGAGTTTGCTGAGCGTTTTGATGATGTCTACTTTAGATACGTTTACACCAGATCATTAATAAATAGAAAGAACCAATAAATGTATCTTTAAACGTCATACAATACACAATGGACAGCAATCAAATATCATTTCCACGATAAAACTAGTTTGGAAATTTATTTTTGCAACAAACATGCGTTAGCTGTTTTACGAACAGCAAACGAAAATACTAATTTTACCATAGTCGCATTCCTCTAACGGAATGTTCAATTATGAAGGATGTTTTATTTGAACAAAAAGCTAAAGCCATTATTTTAAAATAGTAAACTATTGAGTAGCACGATCTAACTAGTAGGATATACTAATAATGTTCCATTGATTAATTTCTGCACGAAATGTAGCGTTCAAGGACCACAGCAAACCAAACACACGCACAGAAACAAACAATACCTGCAAAGAGGAATAAAAGGCAAGCAATGACATCACAAACATAGAAGGCTTGACAATAGGGGTACCGCCTTGGAACGGTCAGTGTCTATAAAGGCCACCCGGGGGTTTAAACCAGTTTCTAGAGTGCTTCATATTTCACTCTTACCTTATTACCATCCCAAAGAAACGGGACAGCATAAATAAAGATATCACCGCCAGACTGTATTCTCTAACGAACAAGGCAGCATTAATAGGCAATATAAGAATAACGCATAACTCATCATGTATATGTCATTATAAAACCCAAAGCCTAGAATTCTATAATATACTCAATAACTTAGCAGAAGCCAGTGCAACTAGATAACAAATTGTTAAGGGTAGGCAAGGCACAATTTAAGACAAACATCAAACAATCCAACGCCAGCATACAACTGCATACTGGATTATCTGAAATGTTTTCAATAAAATATTAGCTCTGTAAACGTGTTCGCTAATTTACAATATTCTAGATATTTCATTGCTAATTGTACTTATTAAGGAGCGATAGTTATTCATTCGTTTTTCATATGTTGTCGATATGTAATCAAAATAATTAAAGAATAGCAAGTGCAATGAAGTATTTAACCATTTTGTAGAGTCGGAAATAAGTGTGATGTCGTTTGCATTTATTATTGCTTTTGCCTTCTTGTTTGTCTGTTTGCGTGTTTGTTTCTGTGTTTTGTGGTTTACTGTCCTCCTAGAATGCTACTTTCCCTGTCCGATCTTTTTATATTTCTATAGCTATTACGATAAAATGAGTGTCAAGTGCGAAAAAGAAATGCTGCATAGGCACTCGATATAACTATATTCTGCAACGCCAGCAACATCGAAACATTCCACACTTCCTCCTAATCCCTTCAGGTATTCAGTGTATGACAATTAGCAAGGTTCGTGCTATAATTTCATGATTA